>JAXQQM020090161.1:0-215620 GCA_034641835.2 Pinus albicaulis | reverse complement strand
ATGCTTTTTGATTTGTCATTTAATAGAATTGTTAAAAATTATGAATTTTATTTCATAAATTTTGTTTGATTTGGAAAAAAATTCCACAATTTTAATTTTAATTATCTATAATTATTTGAGAAATAGAGTTTAATATCAATAGGATTTAATGATATATTTCACATTGCTAAAATAAAAATAAAAATAAAAATTAAGTTAATTATGACTTTATTTTAGATAAATGACTTTTGACTAAATCTTAATGATGTGATTAATCTAGAAGACATTTATCTAATTTATGGATCGCAAAAGTCTTAGATGAAACTTTATCTTAATTTATTAATATTATTATAAATAATATATATATATATATATATATATATATATATATATATATATATATATATATAAACATTCGCTCCATTCTATAATCACGATTTCTTAATGGGAAAAGCTTTGTTATAATACCATGAGATAATAGGATGACTTATCAATACAAAATGACTCAAAAAAAAATTTTCCTCAAATAACACTTATTTATATGACTATCTTCTAAATTAATCAATTTAATTTAAACAGGTAAAACCACATCACTACCTTCAAGGTAACTTTTAACTTTTACTTTTCCCATAATAGTAGGAATATTTTAGGATATTTCATGGCATAATTAGGTGGATGGTATTGAGATTTATCTCAAAAGCACTATACTTTTTTTCCCTTTTCAATAAATAGATTAATTAAAAAAATGTGATATGAACAATATTATATAGATTTAGTTATGGTTTTTTAGCATGCCATATTGATAACCCATAATATTAACTCATGAAATTATAACAAATTCTATTTAAATAAATTTAAATATTCATAATTAACAATATTAAGAATCTTATTATATATTCTTGTAATATATATCATTAACTTAAATATATTAATTATTTTTAACATTAATAATAATAACCATAATCAATTAAAATAAAATAATAATTTAATTAATTTTCATGATTTTTTAATTAAAAATTTGAGAAAATTTAATGTTTTCTGAAATATGCTTATTCAGGTTTACTTTCGATTGGTACCTATTGTAGCATTCATTTGTGCTATTCACTTAAAGTATAGGTATATTAAAACAGTGATTCGTTATATTATATAATTGTTTTCTATTTATTTTAAGAATTGATTTTTATATATTAAAATATAATGAATAAGTTATAAAATAACTTTTATTAAGAGACTAGATAACGGTTTTATATAAAAATATATTTTTAAATGACTACATAATTGTTTGCTTTCTATTTTAAGATTTCTGTTTTCATTCTTTGAAATGTAATATATGAAGAGACTTTTTGAGGAGCCTAGATGGGTGGCTGTGTCGGGTTTTACATTTTGAATTAGCAAGCAGAGTTTTTTTTTTTTTTTTTTCTTAAATGTGGATTTCAATTACAACAACTGAACTGTTTTTTCATTTTATTTCTTCCTCAAATCAGAGTGCTGTGTTTTATTTATTTTTAATTAATAAGAGCTGATCCGTTGGTTTTTCACCTTTTCAAAATAGACTGTAGGTTGTTTTTTGCTTTTTATTCTTTAAACCTGATTCGAAATGGAATGTTTATTGTGTAATTTTTCGAATATTCTTTGTTTCGAAAATTGTAACGGTGTTCTTGGCCATGTTTAGACATGGAATTTTTGTTGTTTTCTTTTTCGAACTTGTTTTTTTGAAAATTGTAACCGTATTCTTGCCATATTTCCCTGTATAAGGTCATGTGATAGGGCTCATTGAGAGCCTTGAAGGACTCCAAAGACTCTAAGTGACATTCGATCATTGGGAGAGTATGGTAGGAAACTGATCATTGGGAGATTATGGTAGGTCACTTGATGAGGAGAAACCTGATGTTAATGTCATATGCATGGTAGGGCATTTGATGAGGAGCAAGTTGATGTTAATGTCAATGGCCATGGTATTGTTGATGTGGAAGCTATTGTGTCTCCATATACTTTTTTGGGTATCAAAGCAGAGGCATGAAACCCTTTTTCATGCTGAAGTCAATGAAAATGGTAATGTCATTGGAGATGCTGTTGCGTCTTTCTATATTTTCTGGCGTAGGTAGAGGTTGAGACCCTTTTCATCATTTTCTTTATGAACTCAACATTGTTAAGGAAAGCCTCTTCTTCAATCGTTTCTAATGTTTGTTCCAGAATAATTATTTACAAATGTGGTTTGGGATAAGGAAAGCCTTTTCTTCAATCGTTTCTAATGTTTGTTCCAGAATAATTATTTACAAATGTGGTTTGGGATATAGGAAGTTCCCTCTAGGGTTTCCTATTCTGGATATTCATAGATATAAAAAAATTGTTTACTTCATAGAAATCAATAGAAATGTTTTATATCAATTCGATATTTTAAATCAATAGAATTTTTTTATATCAATACGATATTTTAAATGCATTTAAATTCCTGAAAGGTATGTGTCTAGGCGTTGGTGAATTTCAGGTTCCAGACATTCAGAAATTTTTTTATTAGTTTATCTTTCTTTACACACTACACTTGCAGGTGTATTGGGAGAAATTTCTCCTCATTATGAAGTACATCAGAAGTTAATATATCGTTGGGTTCCTTACTTCAATCTATCGTTGGGTTCCTTGTTAAGGATTGCCAGCAATCTCGGATTGAGCAAACAGGGTAAGTCCATTTTATTTGGAAAAACTTGTCAATGCCTCGTCAATTTAAGTAATCAATTTTACAGGTAGAATTGGTCCATCGAAACTTAAAGTATCTGTCCAGAAACAAAAATTATAAAAGGATTTTCTGTTAATTTGCTTCTTCAAATTCTTCTAAAAAAAGGTTGTAAAATTCTTTTTGAATACCTAAATATTAGTGCTCTGTATCTTGAGATTCATTAATCTTATCTGTTAATTTGTTTCTTTAAATTCCTCTAGTCAAAGGTTGTAATCTTATCCCAAGTATTAGTGCGTTGTTTCTTGGAGTTGGGTAATGTGCGTTATATGTAGAAAGAAATATTGAACTAACCAGTGGTGAATTTGTTTGACCAAAAAAACGAAACTCAAAATAATCTGAGCATGATGGGCGTGTTCCATTAGCTCTGTTTGAAGGTCCCTCTATATGAAGACCTTCGCTAAGGAAAGCATGATGTTGGTGCATTTTCCAGTGCCCGATGAAGGATATTGGCGACACTGAGAAAATATATTTGCGAGTTTATAATCAAAAGAGAGTGTTATAATAAATTTATGTAATTTCTTTTTTTCATATATTTTCTTTCTTCTTATCTTTTTAATATTGTTTCAAATACCCCATTTCAGAGAATGTGTTCGTATAACGAGATTGTGCGAATGGGTTTTGATCCATATTAGTCACGTATATATTCTTTCTTTTTATCTTTCTAATATGGTTTTCAAATACCCCATTTCAGAGAATGTGTTCCTGTAACGAGATTCTGTGAATGGGTTCACATCATTATTAGTCAGATTCTGTGAATGGGTTCACATCATTATTAGTCAGATTCTGCGAATGGACCGTTTTGGAATCTGAAAATGAAACCTTAATGGGCATCACACACGTTTTTACCTTCTTAAATTCGATGTTCACTGTGGTTGGGCAAGTTAAATTTGTAAAAACTGATTCGAGGTTATGGTGTATCCTCTGAGAAATTTAAAAACCAAGAAATAAGTTTGTTGGAAGTTGTGGAAGTTACTGAATACTTCCACAAATTTTCAACATATTTCGACTATCATGTGGCAATGTTAATGATCGCATAATGCCTATGATATATGTTGAATCGGCCTATATTGGACACCTAACTGATTAGTAAAAATGACAGAATGCTCATTTCACGTGCCATTCAGAATGAACAAAAACCCCTTCTAGAATGATCACGATGACACATATTATAGCAAGTAGCAGTATCATTTTGAACTAAAGGATATGCATTAGCTGAATTATGTCCTTCTCTTAGGAAAATGTTTTTGAAAGGAGGATAGGAGGTAGAAGTCTCAATTTTTCTACCATCAATGGTTGTCCATGAATGTGAAGAGGAAGATGTAGAATCAGTCATCAAAACAACATCTCATTCTATAGCCTTTTTCCATGAATAAAAAGAAATCCAAACATTTCTTTCTTCCAATAAGCTTTCCAATCATTGGCTAATTTTATCTTTTCCTCTGGTGTATGTGACAGACCAAATTCATTAGCATGTGGATGTGTATAAATATCCCAGTTCAGCATCTTCTTCATCCATTGAGTAGGGATCTGATGTTTGGACCATCCATCCATTAAAGTATAAAACTTATGGATTTCAGGGACTGATGGTCTTTTACAGCCTTCTGGCAGATCTTTAAATCTGCATTCAGGGATCAATTTGTTTTTTTCTTTCGAATAACCAAGTCCATATTTGGGAGAATTTGCAGACCTCATATTTGTAAAAATGGAAGTTAACCTTGGGTCTTATTCTTCTACTGTGGGCACTAGATGCATCATAAGAACATGTTCATCATCACGGGGAAAAGGGATGTCTGAACAGTTCAGATTAGGACAGGGGGTGAGAGAGGTGGAAGGAGGAGCTTCACCAATCCTAAGATTATGGTTCTTATGAATCACAAGGTATGCAAGCTGACTCAGGTTGACATGCTGCTGACATTGAGGACATGCAACTGAAAGAGGTTGGAAATTAACTGATTAAGAAAATTCAAAAAGAGAAATATGCTCACAAGAATTTACAATACTTGAACATGCAGTATCTAACAAACCAGGTGGAATATACAATGGTGACTTTTTACATTCGGCTTCAATTCTACGCCTGTCTATTGTAGACCTTCTAGGAAATGATAATATGGCAGTAGATTGATTTTCCAAAATATTTGCAGAAGTAATTTTTTGTGAAAATATAGGCTTTGGGTTTGGCACAACCCAGTGTTCTGGAAAACTAAGATCCTCCCACTTAATGGCTTGATGTTCAACCTTTTGGTTCTTAGGATCTGTTAGGACAATGACACTCTGCTGGGGGCATGGAGGACTGTAGGAAATAGAGTACTGGTGTGACGAAAACATCCTCTGGTATGGATGGCGATATTATTTCTTTTTCTCCTAATGTCAAATCCAGAATTTTGGATTTGCAACTGTAAAATATCGACCAATGTTTCATCATTGACAGACACAGAGAAGTTGGGATAACAGTCAAACCAGACTGGACCATTTGATAATGGCCCAACAATGCCTCCTATAAGGGAATCTGCATATTTGTTATGGGTTAGGTCACGGACAGTGGCTAACACATATGTATCAAAACCCTGATGGGTCAAGGCTTGGATTCCCACCTGAATGCATCCAAGATGTAGGAATTGTTTCCCCAATTTTTTCCCTTCTGCTTGGAGCTGTTTGGGATCCAACAGTGGGATTGATTGGACGCCATCAGAATTTTCCTCTATGGAACTTATGGATTCTTTAATTGTGATTCTAGTGGCTACTTTTAGATGCCACACACCCAGATTTGCATATACCTCTGATGTAGATATCTTTGGCAACACCCATTTTGGATGAGGTTCAACCTCCTCATACAATAACTCTGATCGGTTTATTATTCTACTAGAAGAAGATGAAAACATTTCTCTGAGAGGGTCTTGTTTGGCCCTATCCTTTTCTTCTAGCTCACGGAAAGAAACTGATTTTCTCATGGAGTCCATTTCAGATAAAGAGAGAGAAAGGATTAAGTACTAACCTTTTCTCGATCCAGATTTAACACAGTCAACACTCGACTACTGGCTCTGATACCAATTTCTAGTAGGGGCTTCTAGAAAGCTTGCTTAGTACCACACACACAAGTGGACTTGGCCTTGCTAAGTTTCTCCTTTGTCTTATACTCTCAAAGATTCTTTATTGTGAACACTGTGATGAACCCATACACGAACCTACTCCCACGTTCACGCAACTGGCGGCCTTTCTCTGCAGCTTCCCTTGCCTTTTTACGGCCTTGGCATCCCTTGGTGGTTTGGCGAACCTCCGGCAAACTTCTAGCGAAATTTTCAAGACTTTGAGAGTGACAAATAGTGTCATAGTAGACAATAAAATGCAGAGAATTTCAGTATTTAAGAATGTTGAATGCTCAAAAATATTCTCTCTTTATTGACTTTCAGAATGATATTACAGGGGATATCAGATTACAGGACTTAGAATCAAGATCTCTTTCCAGAGATTGACTGCAGTGGCTTTTACTAGACTTTAGCTACTCAATAGATGAGCGAGCATTACTGGGGGCTTCCTGGCCAGTTGCAAACTCTGCCTCAGAGTTATTTACAAAACATACAACATAGATAGACTTACTTACAGACTCGATCTAATGACCTCGCCACTTTAGATTCTCACCAAGCTCACAGGTCCTGATGCGCAGGCTAGCCAAGTCACCTAATAGACTTGAGACTAGGCTCCGTGATGCAAGCAGATTGAGAGAATTCTCGCAGATGCAGAGCAGGGAACTTAGAATTGACTCAAAACCAAAAGACTATGGACACTCTAACTCTCCGAATGCAAATCCGACTCCCCGATGAATGAGCCTTACCCTCCTTAAATAGATTGAGAGGGGGGAGAAACAAATCAATCGTACGTCGGATTATTGACACGTAGAAGGGGAATCATTGCTTTCGGGTAACACCGAAGTGACATCTGCGCAGAGATTCCATCCTTTAGATAGACGCATGTGAATGTGTGTGCTTTACACAGTGGATGACTTTCATGTACAAGGCCCACCAGGAACATGATTATTATGTATAGAGAGGATGCTTTTCTGAATAGGTAAAAAGCCCTCAGGAAAAGACCCGTCACCGTAAACCCGTGACTAGGTATTATTACACAAAGGAAAATTTTGTTTTAGTGGAGCCCTCGTGAACCACTGGTACTGGCTTCTGCAGGATCTTCCAAAATCTTAATGCCGGGAAAATGGAGATTAGGATATATGTGATCATCCCAAGCCTTTGTATATATCTGGCGGACAATCAGAGGTTTGTTTAAAATAATCTGGTGCTTTATTTTTGTCATTACCATCCATTGATGATGCATTTTCATGTGGGATTCTAATACAGAGTTTATCAACCTGTATTCTAGCTGGCCTATGTCTTTCACGGATTGGCAAGGAGTATGAAAACATTCTCCTATGCTACTTTCTTAGCATTTATTACATTGAATTTGATAGTAGGATTCATAGTAATATGGATCCATACTGTAAGCACTCAACCCATAATCAAACCACCAGTTACGGAGCCATGGAGGTTGTTGTCTCTTCTTATTTATCCAAGTACAACAAAATTTTATCTTGGTGTAATGGGTCTCATTACGCCCATATTTATTCATCAGGTTCCATCAATGGTTTTTATATCGTGCAAAATTATACATAGTATCAGGGAAAAACAAGTCAGGATTATTACCTGGCCACATCTGAAATATTTCTTTCCAGTTCCATCCTAGATACCGAGTTCTGTTGATAGCATATGATTTATAATATATTTTTGTTCTGTCGCTGCCACCAGTACAAATAACAACGAGATCATAAAAAGCTTCAGAGAAGGATCTTTCAGCTTCATGTGAAGCTGTCATGCTAGAGGAATACATCATATCATGTATCCATCTACTTCCTTATGGATGTATTCTCCTTTCTGGTACAAGATGTAAAATATCAGAATGACTTTCTAAGTCTGCATCAAGTACTTTAGTATTGCAGATTTTCCACGTGGGTCTCCACTTTTCTTTGTACACTACCCATGATTCTTCATCTGATATAGAACCAAGGTCTCTCTTTGATGGGCTTGATGCCATTCTGTGATAATGACCATGACATGGTCCTGGTCTTCTTCTGCTATATGTTCTTGCTGCTGGAGGAATTCCCTACTAAGAAAATCTGGCAAACAATTTTCAGATCCCTTAATATGTTCAACTTTAAAATCAAAGTTTGCAAATAGAGCTTGCCATCTTACAAACTTGGCATCTTCAGGATTTTTAATATTCTTACTGATTACCTTTGCCAGTGCTTGAGCATCAGTTCTTAGCAGAAAGAACTTATTTACTAAGTGTATTGCGAACTTGATGATGTAGTTCCATGTAGCCTTGACTTCTTTTTCTATCATGGATTAATCCTTTTCGACTTTACTCCAAACACCAGATGCATACTGCACAATATACTCTTCATTTTTCTGGCTCTTATCACTTGGTCTTTGCTTGAGGACACCTCCCCAACCGATGTCACTTGCATCAATTTCAACAATCTTAAAAGAACTATCATCTGCAACATAGAGTATAGGGAGATTACGAACCTTGGATTTAATTTCTCTGACAGCTTCTGTGTGAGCTTCTATCCAAGGTTTCAGATTCTTTTTGAGTCTCTAGTTGAGCAGAGATCTATGAACAGCACGGGATGGATAAAAATTTCTTACATAGTTCAAACAACCCAGAAACCTTTCTAACTGAGTTTTATCCAGAATGATATCTAGAAATTTGTCTGCAAATTCTAATGTACGACTCTGTAAAGCAATTGGTCCATTTTCAATGGTGTGCCCTAAAATTTTTATCTTGGTCTTGCATAATTCCATTTTCTTTTTGCTCAAGACCAATCCATTCTTTTGGACCAATTTCATAAAAATTTTCAAATGTCTAAAATGGTCCTGTAAATATTTGGAAAATATAAGGAGATCATCTATGTATGCAAGTAACCATTCATCATATGGCTTGAAGATCGAATCCATTACCTTCTGAAACTTTGAAGGTGAATTCTTTAGAACGAATGGCATCACATTCCATTCATAATGGCCAGCCGGTATGCTAAAAGCTTTCTTCCATTTATCTTTCTCAGCAATGGCTACTTGCTAGAAGCCAGATTTAAGATCAAAATTTGAAAATACTTTGGCTCCAGATATCCTACCCAACAGATATCCCTTGTGCGGGATAGGATATGTGTCATCTGCAAGAACATAGTTAAGAGCTTTATAGTTAATAATTAATCTAGGAATACCTCTTATCTATTCACTCATTTTATTGACGTAGAAGCCATAACAGTTCCATGGACTGTTAGACTCCCAAATCAGCTTTCTTTGGAGTAGCTGATTTATTTCCTTCTCAAAGAGCTGTCAATATTCTTTTGAAATTGGGATAGCTCTAGATTTGCAAGGTTTGCCCGTATATCCATCCTTATAGGGAAACTCTACACAATGCTGCTTTCGATGCCAGAATGCATTCGGTTCCTCTGAACAGCAAGTGTCTTCGAATTGTTTCTGTAATTCAGAGATTTGCCTCTGAATCTTTGGAGAACTCAGCTGGTCTTCTATTCTGATCACATTCTTATGATCTTTGAGTTCTTCCAATCATTTTTCTACTTTTCGAAGCTCCTGCATTGCCTGCACCATTGTTTAAATTCGAGGATTAGAAATATAAGAAATTTCTATCCTTTTACCTTTTTTGTTGGATGTAGGTACTGTAATGAAATAGCCCACTATGCAATCAATAGGAATATTAGCAACTGCAAACTTGAGTTTGACACAATGGGAATCAACACATACTGCAGCTTTAGGAACTTCAAATTCTAATTCTTTCTTTCCCAGTCCTATGACTTTTCAGGAAGTAGATACCCAAAGTCTGGAGGGGACAATATTTTTGGAAAGAATATTCACATCTGCACCTGAATCTATTAGTGCAGTCACATTATAAATTTTTCCTTCAACACAGATATTTACTTTGATGTTGTGTTGTTGGTATTAGACTGCAAGAACTTGCATCTCCCAACCACCAGGACGTCTTCTTCCGTAACTGAGGGGCCGAGGATTATCCAGTGTAGAGTGTAATTTTTCTGTTTGCCTGATATCGAAGGAGAAGGCCTTTTTTCATGTTTTTCCTTTTCCAACTATGCAATTTGTGATTTTAGGGCATAAATTTCAGATTTCATTGTATGTATCTCCTTACTCACCTCCCCTAAAGTGAATGTAGGAACTTTGCTAGAATTGTGTTGGAGATACGATTTGGTATTTCTTTCGTAAAAAGCATCAACAATAATAGGCTTCTTACCGGATTTGGTAGTGGAGGAACCAGTACCATGCTGCATAAAAGTTTCAAGAAGCTTAGCCTTTAGCTCACTTTCCTCCATGGCACAGAGCTGTGCAAATACTTTCAGCTCATATTCGTCTGTTTGGGCCATGAGGACCTTCAATTTACCTGAAAATTCTTCTGGAAAAGAGTCATCAGAAGAGAATTTTGAATCAAAATTAGAACAATCACATTTACAATTTTTTGGTTCAGAACACTGACAATAAGCATGAACTTCTTCTTCAGAAGAGGAAACAGAAGAATTAGACTCAGAGTCTGATGAGGAAACTTCTTGAGCTTGCTGAATAGCAAGGCGAGAGCGAGTGTAGGTTTTAGATTCTTTCTGAGTCTCTGGTTGAGCAGAGACCTATCAACAGCACAGGATGGATAAAAATTTCTTACATAGTTCAAACAACCCAGAAACCTTTGTAACTAAGTTTTATCCATAATGATATTTGGAAATTTTTCTACAAATTCTAATGCATGACTCTGTAAAGCAATCTGTCCATTTTCAATGGTGTGCCCTAAAAAATTTATCTTGGTCTTGCATAATTTCATTTTCTTTTTGCTAAAGACCAATCCATTCTTTTGGACCAATTTCATAAAAAAATTCAAATGTCTAAAATGGTCCTGTAAGTTTTTGGAAAATATAAGGAGATCATCTATGTATGCAAGTAACCATTCATCATATGGCTTGAAGATAGAATCCATTACCTTCTGAAACTTTGAAGGCACATGATTCAGGCTGAATGGCATCACATTCCATTCATAATGCCCGGTTGGTATGCTAAAAGTTTTCTTCCATTTATCTTGCTCAACAATGGCTACTTGCCAGAAGCCAGATTCAAGATCAAACTTTGAAAATACTTTGGCTCCAGATATCCTACCCAACAGATCTCCCTTGTGCAGGATAGGATATGTGTCATCTGCAAGAACAGAGTTAAGAGGTTTATAGTTAATAACTAATCTAGGAATACCTCTTATCTATTCACTCCTTTTATTGACGTAGAAGCCATAATATTTCCATGGACTGTTAGACTCCCGAATCAGCTTTCTTTGGAGTAGCTGATTTATTTCCTTCTCACAGAGCTGTCGATATTCTTTTGACATTGGGATAGCTCTAGATTTGCAAGGTTTGCCCGTATATCCATCCTTGTAGGGAAACTCTACACAATGATGCTTCTGATGCCATAATGCACTCGGTTCCTCTGAACATCAAGTCTCCTCTAATTGTTTCTGTAATTCATAGATTTGCCTCTGAATCTTTGGAGAACTCAGCTGGTCTTCTATTCTGATCACATTCTTATGATCTTTGATTTCTTCCAAACATTTTTCTGCTTTCTGAACCTCCTGCATTGCTGCACCATCGTTGAAATTTGAGGATTAGAAACATAAGGAAGTTCTATCCTTTTACCTTTTTTGTCAGATGTAGGTACTGTAATGAAATAGCCCGCTGATTTTTCTGGAAATCTGTAGGAGCCATGGGGCTCTACTGCGGCTAAAAATACATTTACCAATATGCAGTCAATAGGAATATCAGCAACTGCAAACTTGAGTTTGACACAATGGGAATCAAAACATACTCCAACTTTAGGAACTTCAAATTCTAATTCTTTCTTTCCCAATCCTATGACTTTTCGGGAAGCAGATACCCAAAGTCTGGAGGGGACAATATTTTTGGAAAGAATATTCACATCTGCACCTGAATCTATTAGTGCAGTCAGATTATACATTTTTCCTTCAGAACATATATTTACTTTGATGTGATGTTATTGGTATTGGACTACAATAACTTGCATTTCCCTGAATCCAATTGTGGGATCAGGTCTTCCTTCTGCAATCTCAACCTGAGGGGCTAAGGATTGTCCATGTGCAGAGTGCAGAATGAAATTTGTCTGTCTACTTGATATTGAAGGAGAAGGCCTTGTTTCATGTTTTGCCTTTTCCAACTGTGCAATTTGTGATTTTAGTGAAGAAATTTCAGATTTCATTGTATGTATCTCCTTACTCACCTACCCCAAAGTGAGTGTACAAAATGTACTAGAATTGTGCTGGAGATATGATTTGGTATTTCTTTTGTAAGAAGCATCAACAAAAATAGGCTTCTTACCGGATTTGGTTGTGGAGGAACTAGTACCATGCTGCATAAAATTTTCAAGAAGCTTAGCCGTTAGTTCAATTTCCTCGATAGCACAGATCTGTGCAAATACTTTCAGCTCATCTTCGTCCATTTGGGCCATGAGGACCTTCAATTTACCTGAAAATTCTTCTGGAAAAGAGTCATCAGAAGATAATTCAGAATCAGAATCAGAACAATCACATTTACAATTTTCTGGTTTAGAACACTGACAATAAGCATGAACTTCTTCTTCAGAATAGGAAATAGAAGATTCAGACTCAGAGTCTCATGAGAAA
Source organism: Pinus albicaulis (assembly GCA_034641835.2). Lineage (NCBI taxonomy): Eukaryota > Viridiplantae > Streptophyta > Pinopsida > Pinales > Pinaceae > Pinus > Pinus albicaulis. Next base: position 203,160 of record JAXQQM020090161.1, on the reverse strand, counting down.
ACTTCTTGATCTTGCTGAATAGCAAGGCGAGAGTGAGTGCAGCCTTCTGTTTTGTGAAAAGGAGAGCCACAGGTAGTACATTTTGATTCAGTCTTGACAGTTGTACTTGTGCTGGCTCTTTGGTGTGGCTAAGACATTTTTCCACGATTTATTTTGGACTCAAGGGCAGTAGGACACATATTTGAAGTATGACCTGTTTTCCCACATAACCAGTAGACAACACTCTTCATCAATTCAATCTTGTGTTCTTTGGGTCTAATGTCTGCAGGCCCATAGTAGTGAGTCTTGGGAACATATCTATAATGTCCCTGCCTTCTTTTTGCTGGTCTTTTCTTATGAGACCTGAGCTCACTTCTTCTCTTTGAGCTCAAATGATAAGTAGAGGCTCCAGACTATCGTTGAGCCTTCTTTTCTTTCTTTTTAGACTTCCTACGAGTAACCAAAGGATCATCAATGGTTATGCCATATTTACTGCAGAAAGACTTTGTACCAGGGAGCCTATTCAGCTTGTCAATAGACTTAGTCATCTTAGAACTGGTACATAAAGTAATCAATACTTTAGTAATAATAGAATAAATTTCTCCCCACAAATAGACTTCAAGGGGCAAGGGGAAAACTTCTTGCAGTTTCAGAATATCAACCAACTTTGATGGTAATGCTGCAAGGTAGACTTGTTTCCACAGAATGTTCGTTGGATCTTTAACCAAGAATATTCTCTGTATCAAATCTCTATGGAAGTCCTTATACTAATTTATGTTTCTAAACTTCAGATTCATTAAAACCATTTCATGTTTATCTTAAAGTGTAATATCAGTACCACAGAAATGCTCTTGGATCATAGCAGTCAGTGCACCAATCATATTATTTGTGAAAGTGCCATCTGGATTAAATTTTATATCCCCATTTTCATATTTTACAACTCCTCTTTCCATCTTCTCAATCATGGCTGGAGAAGATTCTAGGTCCCACCATCTTGCCAGTGTTCCTGTGAAACACTGAATTAAAGTTTTGCAGGATTCTACTTCAGTCTTTCCTGCAACACACATGAGCTTGTATTATGTGATCATTTGATCAAGCATCTACTTGATCTGTGCAGTAGTTAAATTATCCAGATTCCATTCTTTATGGCTATCATCAAAGAATGTTTCTCTCTTAGGAATTTTACCAGCACCATAAAGATCAGGAGCAGAATGTCTAGTGAACTGAGGCTCAAGTGTTTCATAGATTGGGAGTACCTGTGTCTCTGAGTCAGACTCATGGGAAAGAGATGGTATATTTAATTTTTTAGAATTAGGAAACTCAGGTTCTGACTTTTGTGATGTCTTTTCAGCTTCTTTAGGGAATAGCTGAGGAAACTTAGAGACTAGGCTTTCACTAAGTTCATGAGTATGAATTGCTTTTCCCTTATACAAAAATGAAGCTAGAATGGGCTTATCTGTTTTCTTCAAATTCATTCTGTCTACTTTGTCAAACAGATTGGAAATTAAATTCCGTGTGGAGATGGACTACTCTATAATACAATTCTCCACTTCATCAACATTTTTAAAAGATTCTAAAGAATAATTTTTAGCAACAGAAGAATTATATTGTACAGAATTCAAAGAATTATTTACATCATTAATAGAGACTTGGACTCTATCAATCTGATCCTTTACTATGGTAGCTTTTGCTACATTCTTCTCAAGACCAGAGAGTGTTGTGTTTGTCCAATTGACTTGTTCACTGACCTTTTGGACTCTACCGTCAACGCCTACTGCTGCAGTATCCTTTTGAACTAAAGGATATGAATTAGCTGAATTATGTCCTTCTCCTAGGAAAATGCTTTTGAAAGGAGGATAGGAGGTAGAAGTCTCAATTTTGCTACCATCAATGGCTATCCAGGAATGTGAAGAGGAAGATATAAAATCAGTCATCAAAACAACATCTGATTCTATAGCCTTCTTCCATGAATAAAAAGAAATCCAAACATATCTTTCTTCCATATAAGCTTTCCAATAATTGGCTAATTTTATCTTTTCCTCTGGTGTATGTGATAGACCAAATTCATCAGCCTGTGGATGTGTATAAATATCCCAGTTCAGCATCTGCTTCATCCATTCAGTAGGGATCCGATGTTTGGAAAATCCATCCATTAAAGTATAAAACTTATGGATTTCAGGGACTGATGGTCTTTTACAGCCTTCTGGTAGATCTTTAAATCTCCATTCACGGATCAATTTGTCTTTTTCTTCCAAATAACCAAGTCCATATTTGGGAGAATTTTCAGACCTCATATTTGTAAAAATGGCAGTTAACCTTGGGTCTTCTTCTCCTAGTGTGGGCACTAGATGCATCATAAGAACATGTTCATCATCATGGGGAAAAGGGATGTATGAACATTTTAGATTGGGACAGGGGGTGACAGAGGTGGAAGGAGGAGCTTCACCAGTCCTAAGATTATGGTTCTTAAGAATCACAAGGTATGCAAGCTAACTCAGGTTGACGTGCTGCTGACATTGAGGACATGCAACTGAAAGAGGTTGGAAATTAACTAATTGAGCAAATTCAAAAAGAGAAATATGCTCGCAAGAATTTACAATACTTGAACATGCAGTATCTAACAAACCAGGTGGAATATACAATGGTGACTTTTTACATTCGGCTTCAATTCTATGCCTGTCTATTGTAGACCTTCTAGGAAAGAATAATGTGGCAGTAGATTGATTTTCCAAAATATTTGCAGAAGTAATTTTTTGTGCAGAGATAGGCTTAGGGTTTGGCAAAACCCAGTGTTCTGGAAAACTAAGATCCTCCCACTTAATGGCTTGATGTTCAACCTTTTGGTTCTTAGGATCTGTCAGGACAATGACACAAGTTTTTGAGTCTTTGCTGGGTGCATGGAGGACTGCAGGGAATAGAGTACTGGTGTGATGAAAACATCCTTTGGTCTGGATGGTGATATTATTTCTTTTTCTCCTCATGTCAAATCCAGAAGATTGGATTTGCAACTGTAAAATATTGACCAACGTTTCATCATTGACATACACAGATAAGTTGGGATAACACTCAAACCAGACTGGACCATTTGATAATGGTGCAACAATTCCTCCTATAAGGGAATCTGTGTATTTGTTATGGGTTAGGTCACGGAAAGTGGCTAACACATATGTATCAAGACCCTGATGGGTCAGGGCTTGTATTCCCACCTGAATTCATCCAAGATGCAGGAATTGTGTCCCCAATTTTTTGGCTTCTGCTTGGAGCTGTTTGGGATCCAACATCGAGATTGATTGGACGCAATCAGAATTTTCCTCTATGGAACTTATGGATTCTTTAATTGTTATTCTAGTGGCTGCATTTAGATGCCACACACCCAGGTCTGCATATACCTCTGATGCAGATATATTTGGCAGAACCCACTTTGGCTAAGGTTCAACCTCCTCATACAATAACTCTGATTGGTTTATTATTCTACTAGAAGAAGATGCAAAAATTTCTCTGAGAGGGTTTTGTAATACACAGATTCCCTTATAGGAGGCATTGTTTCACCATTATCAAATGGTCCAGTCTAGTTTAACTGTTATCCCAACTTCTCTGTGTCTGTCAATGATGAAACGTTGGTCGATATTTTACAGTTGCAAATCCAAACTTCTGGATTTGACATGAGGAGAAAAAGAAATAATATCGCCATCCAGACCAGAGGATTTTTTCATCACACTAGTACTCTATTCCCTGCAGTCCTCCATGCCCCCAGCAGAGACTCAAAAACCAGTGTCATTGTCTTGTCAAATCCTATGTTGAAATTTGGTTACCGGAGGACAGGTGGTTCCCTAAGGCTTTGATCTTTGGCCTAGGGAAAAGTGTCCAAAAGAATTTGATTTTTCTCCTAAAGTGACTTTATAATTTTATAAATTCAAATCTAATTTAAAAGTGACTTTATGTGATAAAGTTACTAAAGTCTAATTTTAAAGTGACTTTAATAAAGTCAGTGTAAAATTAGAAAGGAAAAGTGACTTTGGAAATAAATGACTAAGTGGGTCTTTATTAAAGTGGGGTGAATTAAAAAATAGAAAGTGAGATTTAAATGAGCATTTAATCTCAACCCTAGATCTCAATCTATTTTAGCCATTGGATTTAGGGATTCCCTAAAAGTCACTTAGGGCTAGGTTAAAGGAGGAAAAGGAGAGAAAAGGTCATTCATTCTTTCATGAGAAGATTGAGAGAGGAAGAGAAGGAGAGCAAGGGAGATTTCTAAACAGACAGGAGAAAGAGTGCAGCTGATAGAGACTTCAGCAAAATTCGTACAGCAGCAAAGAGGCATGGTTTCCAAGGGAGAAATCGGTACAGCAAGTGTTGGGCACATTTTTCGAGGGAGAGAGGCACAGTAAACGAGGAAGACCATACAGCAAGTCCAGCATTTAATTCTGGGCAGATTCTAGGTATGAATGTCGAGGAGAGAGACTGCTGCTTGGTGGTACAGATTTCTATAAATCCGTACAGTAGCCATACAGTCAGTTTTGGCACATATTTCGAGGAAAAGGAGCACATATTTCAAGGAGAAGAAGTTGATGGGTTTTCCATACAGTCCGTACAGAAGTACGACCGTACAGCTGGGCACAAAAATCGAGAAGTTCATTTCAGCATTTAATGCTGTTATAAATGCTGTAAAATTTCTGTTTTGGGTTTTCACTATTTTTCACATTTTCCAAGGCAGAGTGAATGCATGGAAATCGAGATAAGTACAGTTGTTTAGTTGCTGAAATTTTTGCTGTAATTTCTGCCTCACTGTAGAAGCATTTTTCAGAAATAAGAAGGAGCTCTCAAGCTGGTTTTCCCCAAGAGTTGTAGGGGGTTTTTCCAGGGTTATGTTGACCAAAAATCTCATTGTTTTAATGTGTTGAATGACTGTTTCAACTTGCTATGTTTTTGTTTTATTTCTGCAGTTTCAGCATTCTGTAAAGTTTTCCAGAATTTGTGTTTCAGCAATGTAATTTCTGTTTCAACAAATAAAAATTATTTTTTCTGATAGTTGAATGTAAGGACATGGGAAAGGGCATTTAACTAAAAGGAGAAATAAGTGATACTGAAACCGGGGTGGGAAAAGCAGGAAATTTCTACATGGTATCAGAGCTTGGGTGCTGAAAGTGCATTTTGGGACAGCAAGAAGAAAGATACAGTCTGCTGATTTTTCACTCAGAAAATTCCAGCAAGCTGATTTTTCACAAACATAATTTTTATCTTTACTACAACAGTGCTATTTTTCAGTTTTAGGACAGCAGGATGTCATTGGGATTGAGGGTGGAGGATAGGTTGGATGGGCATACCAATTACAGCGTTTGGGAGGAGAGAATGCAAAGTATCTTTGAGGAGGCAGAATTTTGGGACATCATGGTGTATACCACACAACACCCTGTTGTTGTGCCTACTGATGTTACTCAGTTGGCAGCATATAATAGAAAGAACAATAAGGGTAAGAGACTGATTCTAGACGGAATCAAAGACCATTGCATTCCTCATGTGAGAGGAAAGAGAAATGCTTATGAGATGTGGACAACATTGACCAACCTCTACCAGAGTACCAATGAGAACCGGAAAATGGTCCTGAAGGAGAAGCTGAAAACCATTAAGATGGGTAAGAATGATAGTGCAGCTAGATATCTCACAAAGATTACTAATGTGAGAGATGAGTTGGTAGCGATTGGATAGGTCATTCCATCCACTGATTTGGTGCGGATTGCAGTGAATGGCCTCCCTAGTTCATGGATGAACTTTGCTGATGGGGTTTGTGCACGTGAGACCCTTCCCACATGGGAGAGATTTTTGGTTGATTGCATTCAGACAGAGATCAGGAAAGATCAGCTTGGGGTAGCCAAGCCAGTTGAGCAGGATGAGGATGTAGCACTATTGGCAGGAGGCAAGAAACACAAAGGCAAGAAGCAGGCTTCCACAAGAAATGGTGGGGGCAAAGGAAAAGGTAAAGGTAAATAGGGTAACACATAGAAGGACTATTCCAAGGTGAAGTGTTGGAATTGTCAGAAGATGGGACACTATGCAGTTGTGTGTCCGGAGAACAAGAAGAAGAAGGGGAAGAACCAGAGCATGGTAGCTTCAGCAGAGGTTGAAGACTTTGCAGATCGCTTTGACCGGGAGTTTGGGTTCATTGTGTGTGAGTCCTCTTTTGCAGGATCACCTGCCACAGAGGCTCAGAGGGAGCATGCATTTCCCTCGACTAGCGGAGCATCTTCAGGTATCTGGTATGTGGACAGTGGGGCTTCACATCATATGATAGGAGTCCGTGAGTACTTCTCAGAGCTTTCAGAGAGTGGCACTGATATAGAGGTAGTACTTGGTGATGACAGAGTTTTTAGAGCAGTCGGTGTGGGAACACTGACATTTCAGAGGGAGTCTAAACCTCCCTTGAAGGTGTCAAATTTTCTTTATGTGTCAGGGATGAGGAAGAAACTCATATCTGTCTCAGCTTTGGAGGATAAAGGATATGAGATACTGTTCATGGGAGGACAGGTGCTGATGTATCCCAGGGGCGCTCCAGCTGATTCAGCTAGAGTGATAGGTATACGCCATGAAAAGGTGTACAAGTTTGCATTTCAGCCCCTTTTGGCATTGAGTAGTAGTACTGACAGCAGAGCTAGTAGTTCTGAGATGTGTGAGATTTGGCATCGTAGGATGGGGCATATGTATCATGGAGCCTTGAGGACTTTGCAGGAGATCACTACAGGTGTGCCAGATTTTAGTACTGATCACTTTGATACTTGCAGATGATGTGCGATGGGCAAGTTTTCCAAATCCCCTTTTCCCAGCAGTGACAGCAAAGCGACTGGGATACTTGATTTGATTCATTCCGATGTGAGCGGTCAGATGTCTCATGTTTCCTTGAGTGGATATGAGTACTATGTTTTATTCATTGATGATCACTACAGGAGGACCTGGATTTATTTCTTGAAGACCAAGAGTGAGGTCTTCAAGCAGGTTCAGGAGTTTAGAGCTCTTGTGGAGACACAGATAGGTCGGAAGATCAAGTCCTTCAGGTCAGACAATGGGGGAGAGTACACCCTTGGAGAGTTTGTTGAATATTTTGTAGAGGTAGGCATTAGGAGGGAGTTCATTGTTCCTTACAACCCCCAGCAGAACGAGGTTTCGGAGAGGAAGAACAGATCCATCAGAGGGGCTGCCAAAGCCATGTTACATGATCAGGGGTTGCCATTGTTTTTGTGGGCAGAGGCCTGCAACACCATTGTTTATTTGCAGAACAGGAGTCTGCATCGTGCCTTGGGGCACATGACTCTGGAGGAGGCTTTTTCTGGGAAGAAGCCTGATATTGGTCATGTTCATATCTTTGGGTGTATCACATACTCCTACATACCCAAGTAGAAGAGGACCAAACTAGAGCCCACCGCAGAGAAGGGTATCTTTGTGGGCTACAGTGAGACCTCAAAGGCCTTTCGGATTTATATTCCCGCACAGAGGAGAGTTATTGTCAGGCGGGATGTGAAGTTCGAGGAGGATAGGGCCTTTAGGAGGTCACGGGAGTTAGAGTGTCTGGATCAGCTAGACCCTTGGTAGCAGCTGAGTCAGTCGCAGGGATCCAGTGGGCAGGGATCAAGAGGATCTGGAGGTACATCTATGATGATGTCTGGTCTGTCAGTGAGCAGTGGCTCACAGAGTCAGAGGGGTGGTGCTTTGGGTAGCATGCAGAGCATTCCACAGAGTAGTTCACTAGGGAGTCCACTGATGGACAGTTCACATGGTACTTCAGCATCTATAGGTTCAGGTGCAGGTAGGAGGACAACAGACAGACAGTCAGGAGTTTAGGCTCCTGATGATGAGGAGGAGGATTTTTATCCTCCAGTGGGAGAATTGAGCTCAGGGAAGAGGAATTCCAAGTGGCTTCAGGACACCTTGAGAGAGGCCACATCTGTTACTGGGCCTAAGAGGCCGATCAGAGAGAGCAGACCACCTGAGAGGTTTTGTAGCTATATGGCAATGGCTACCAGCATCCTTGACTCTGAGCCTTCTAGCTATGACGAGGCAGCTAGCCAGCAGGTCTGGAGAGAGGCCATGCATGAGGAGTATTCTTCTATCATGAAGAATGATGTTTGGGAAGTGGTACCGAGGCTTGAGGGCAAATTCATGGTTACTTCCAGATTGATTTACAAGGTAAAGCATGTTGCAGATGGAAGCATTAAGAAATTCAAAGCGAGGTTTGTGGCTAGAGGGTTCTACCAGGTAGAGGGAGTTGATTATGAGGAGACCTTCGCTCCCATGGCTCGATATACTTCGATCCGCTCCATTATATCGATTACAACAGAGATGGGTTGGAAGATCCACCAGATGGATGTGAAGACCGCATTTCTCAATGGCTTCATATAGGATGAGGTGTACATTGAGAAGCCACAGGGCTTTGAGGTGCATGGGAGGGAGTCCCATGTGTGCAGACTGAAGAAGGCCCTTTATGGCCTGAAGCAAGCTCCCAGAGCTTGGTACTCTAGGATAGATACATACTTGCAGGAGATGGGTTTCACAAAGAGTGAGGCAGATCTGAACCTTTACTATATTGTGATAGGTGAGGAGCCTCTCATTCTGGTGCTGTATGTGGATGACTTGGTCATTACGGGTGCAGAGAGACTCATAGAGCATTGCAAGAGAGATCTTGCGGCGGAGTTTGAGATGAAGGACATCGGCTTGATGCATTACTTTTTGGGTTTGGAGGTGTGGCAGGAGGAGGGGCATTTCTTCCCGGGGCAGGGGAAGTATATTGTGGATATCCTTGGCAGATTCCACATGGAGGATTGTAAACCCATGTCGACACCGATGATCACCAACTAGAAGAAGCTTCATGCTTCGGATTCCGAGTTGGTGGATCCCACATTGTACAGACAGCTGATTGGTTCCTTGATGTATTTGGTCAACACTAGACCAGATATTTGTTTTGCAGTCAACACGATGAGTCAGTTTATGTGTGAGCCTAGGAAGGTTCACTGGGTGGCTGTAAAACACATTTTGCGGTACTTGCAGGGGACAGTGGATTATGGTCTGGACTACAGGCAGGGGGATGGAGTGAGATTGGCAGGTTACACTGATTCTGATTGGGCAGGTTGTGCTTCTGATAGGAAGAGTACTTCAGGGTGTTGTTTTGGGTTGGGTTCGGCAGTGGTGTCATGGTTCAGCCGAAAGCAGCAGTCAGTAGCATTGAGTTCAGCGGAAGCAGAGTATATGGCAGCCAGTCTAGCTAGTTGTGAGGCCATCCGGCTTCGCAAGATGTTGTTTGGCTTATTTGGTCAGCCGTTGAGACCTTCAGTGATTTACTGTGATAATCAGAGTTGCATTAAACTCACGGAGAATCCAGTATTTCATGACAGGTCAAAGCATATCGGGATCAAATATCATTTCATCAGAGACTATGTTCAGAAGGGAGCTATGAAGCTTGAGTATATTCCCACTAATGAGCAGGTTGCAGATATTCTTACCAAAGCCTTACCACGGGGCAAGCATGTCTACTTCAGAGACAAGATGGGTGTGGTGAGGAACACCTTCCTCGGTAAGAGGGAGTGTTGAAATTTGGTACCGGAGGACAGGTGGTTCCCTAAGGCTTTGATCTTTGGCCTAGGAAAAAGTGTCCAAAAGAATTTAATTTTTCTCCTAAAGTGACTTTATAATTTTATAAAGTCAAATCTAATTTAAAAGTGACTTTAAGTGATAAAGTTACTAAAGTCTAATTTTAAAGTGACTTTAATAAAGCCAATGTAAAATTAGAAAGGAAAAGTGACTTTGGAAATAAATGACTAAGTGGGTCTTTATTAAAGTGGGGTGAATTAAAAAATAGAAAGTGAGATTTAAATGAGCATTTAATATCAGCCCTAGATCTCAATCTATTTCAGCCATTGGATTTAGGGATTCCCAAAAGTCACTTAGGGTTAGTTCAAAGGACGAAAAGGACGGAAAAGTTCATTCATTCTTTCATGAGCAGATTGAGGGTGGAAGAGAAGGAGAGCAAGAGAGATTTCTGAGCAGAGAGGAGAAAGAGGGCAGCTGATAGAGACTTCAGCAAAATCCGTACAGCAGCAAAGAGGCATGGTTTCCAAGGAAGAAATTCGTACAGCAAGTGTTGGGCACATTTTCGAGGGAGAGAGGCACAGTAAACGAGGAAGACCGTACAGCAAGTTTAGCATTTAATTCTGGGCAGATTCTGGGCACAAATATTGAGGAGAGACACTGCTACTTGGTGGTACAGATTTCTAGAAATTCATAGAACATCCGCACAATTAGTTTCGGCACATATTTCGAGGAAAAGGAGCATAGATTTCAAGGAGAATAAGTTGCTGGGTTTTTCGTACAGTCTGTACAGCAGTACGGCCATACAGCTGGGCACAAAAATTGAGAAGTTTATTTCAGCATTTAATGCTATTATAAATGCTGTAAAATTTATGTTTTGGGTTTTTACTATTTTGCACGTTTTCCAAGGCAGAGTGAATGCATGGAAATCGAGATAAGTACAGTTGTTTAGTTGCTGAAATTTTTGTTGTAATTTCTACCTCACTGTAAAAGCATTTTTCATAAATAAGAAGGAGCTCTCAAACTGGTTTTCCCCAAGAGTTTTAGGGGGTTTTTCTAGGGTCATGTTGACCAAAAATCTCAGTGCTCAAATGTGTTGAATGACTATTTCAGCTTGCTGTGTTTTTGTTTTATTTCTGTAGTTTCAGCATTCTATAAAGTTTTCCAGAATTTTTGTTTCAGCAAAGTAATTTCTGTTTCAGAAAATAATTTTTTTTTTTTTTTATTGTTGAATGTAAGGACATGGGAAAGGGCATTTAACTAAAAGGATAAATAAGTGATACTGAAACTGGGGTGGGAAAAACAGGAAATTTCTACATCCTAAGAACCAAAAGGTTAAACATCAAGCCATTAAGTGGGAGGATCTTAGTTTTCCAGAACACTGGGTTGTGCTGAACCCAAAGCCTATCTCTGCACAAAAAATTACTTCTACAAATATTTCGAAAAATCAATCTACTGCCACATCATCCTTTCCTAGAAGGTCTACAATAGACAGGCGTAGAATTGAAGCCGAATGTAAAAAGTCACCATTGTATATTCCACCTGGTTTGTTAGATACTGGATGTTCAAGTACCGTCAATTCTTGCCAGCATATTTCTCTTTTTGAATTTGCTCAATTAGTTAATTTCCAACCTCTTTAAGCTGCATTTCCTCAATGTTAGCAGCAATTCAGCCTGAGTCAGCTTGCATACCTTGTGATTCATAACAACCATAATCTTAGGACTAGTGAAGCTCCTCCTTCCACCTCTGTCACCCCTTGTCCTAATCCAAAGTGTTTAGACATCCCTTTTCCCCATGATGATGAACATGTTCTTATGATGCATCTAGTGCCCACACTAGAAGAAGAAGACCCAAGGTTAACTGCCATTTTTACAAATATGAGGTCTGCAAATTCTCCCAAATATGGACTTGGTTAATTGGAAGAAAAAGACAAATTGATCCTTGAATGCAGATTTAAAGATCTGCCAGAAGGCTATAAAATACCATCAGTCCCTGAAATCCATAATTTTTATACTTTAATGGATGGATGTTCCAAACATCAGATCCCTACTCAATGGATGAAGCAGATGTTGAACTGGTATATTTATACACATCCACAGGCTGATGAATTTGGTCTGTCACATACACCAGAGGAAAAGATAAAATTAGCCAATGATTGGAAAGCTTATATGGAAGAAAGAAATGTCTGGATTTCTTTTTATTCATGGAAAAAGGCTATAGAATCAGATGTTTTTTTGATGACTGATTCTACATCTTCCTCTTCACATTCCTAAACAGCCATTGATGGTAGCAAAATTGAGACTTCTACCTCCTATCCTCCTTTCAAAAGAATTGTCCTAGGAGAAGGACATAATTCAGCTAATGCATATCCTTTAGTTCAAAAGGTTACTGAAGCAGTAGGCTTTGATGGTAAAGTCCAAAAGGTCAGTGAACAAGTCAATTGGACACACACAACACTCACTGGTCTTGAGAAGAATGTAGCAAAAGCTAACACAGTAAAGGATCAGATTGATAGAGTCCAAGTCTCTATTAACCATGTAAATAATTCTTTGAATTATGTACAGTATAATTCTTCTGTTGCTAAAGATTATTCTTTATAATCTTTTAAAAATATTGATGAAGTGGAGAATTGTATTATAGAGCAGTCCATTTCCACATGGCATTTAATTTCCAATCTGTCTAACAAAGTAGACAGAATGAATTTGAAGAAAACAGATAAGCCCATTCTAGCTTCATTTTTGTATAAGGGAAAAGCCATTCATACTCATGAACTTAGTGAAAGCCTAGTCTCTAATTTCCCTTAGCTATTCCCTAAATAAGATGAAAAGACATCACAGCAGTCAAAACCTGAGTTGCCTATGTCTGAAAAATTAACTATAGCATCTCCTTCCCATGATTCTGACTCAGAGAAACAGGTACTCCCAATATATGAACCACTTGAGCCTCAGTTCACCAGACATTCTGCTCCTGATCTTTATGGTGCTGGTAAAATTCCTAAGAGAGAAACATTCTTCGATGATAGCCATAAAGAATGGAATCTGGATAATTTAACTACTACACAGATCAGGCAGATGCTTGATCAAATGATCACATAATACAAGCTCATGTGTGTTGCAGGAAAGACTGGAATCCTGCAAAACTTTAATTCAGCGTTTCACAGGAACACTGGCAAGATGGTGGGAGCTAGAATCTTCTCCAGCCATGATTGAGAAGATGGAAAGAGAAGTTGTAAAAGATTAAAATGGGGATATAGAATTAATCCAGATGGCACTTCCACAAATAATATGATTGGCGCACTGACTGCTATGATCCAAGAGAATTTATGTGGTACTGATATTACACTTTCAGATAAACATGAAATAGTTTTAATGAATCTAAAGTGTAGAAACATAAATCAATATGATGACTTCCACAGAGATTGGATACAAAGAATATTCTTGGTTAAAGAGCCAAAGAACATTCTATGGAAACAAGTCTACCTTGCAGCATTAGCATCAAAGTTGGTTGATATTCTGAAACTGCAAGAAGTTTTCCCCTTGCCCCTTGAAGTCTATTTGTGGGGAGAAATTTATTCTATTATTACTAAAGTATTGACTACTTTATGTACCAGTTCTAAGATGACAAAGTCTATTGACAAGCTGAATAGGCTCCTTGGTAGAAATTCTTTCTGCAGTAAATATGGCATAACCATTGATGATCCCTTGGTTACTCGCAAGAAGTCTAAAAAGAAAGCAAAGAAGGCTCAACGATAGTCCAAAGCCTCTACTTATCATTTGAGCTCAAAGAAAAGAAGTGAGCTTAGGTCTCACAAGAAAATACCAACAAAAAGAAGACAGGGACATTATAGATATGTTCCCAAGACTCACTATTATGGGTCTGCAGACATTAGACCCAAAGAACACAAGATTGAATGGATGAAGAGTGTTTTCTGCTAGTTACATGGGAAAACAGGGCATACTTCAAATATGTGTCCTACTGCCCTTGAGTCTAAAAGAAATCGTGGCCAAAAGTCTCAGCCACACCAAAGAGCCAGCACAAGTACATCTGTCAAGACTGAATCAAAATGTACTACCTGTGGCTCTCTTTACAAAACAGAAGACTGCAATCGCTCTCGCCTTGCTATTCAGCAAGCTTAAGAAGTTTCCTCATCAAACTCTGAGTCTGAATCTTCTGTTTTCTCTTCTAAAGAAGAAGTTCATGCTTATTGTCAGTGTTCTGAACCAGAAAATTGTAAATGTGATTGTTCTAATTCTGATTCAGAATTCTCATCTGATGACTCTTTTCCAGAAGAATTTTTAGGTATATTGATGGTCCTCATGGCCCAAACAGATGAAGATGAGCTGAAATTATTTGCACAGCTCCGTGCCATGGAGGAAAGTGAGCTAAAGGCTAAGCTGCTTGAAACTTTTATGCAGCATGGTACTGGTTCCTCCACTACCAAATCTAGTAAGAAGCCTATTTTTGTTGATGTTTCTTACGAAAGAAATACCAAAATGTATCTCCAGCACAATTCTAGCAAAGTTCCTACACTCACTTTGGGGGAGGTGAGTAAGGAGATACATACAATGAAATATGAAATTTCTTCCCTAAAATCACAAATTGCACAGTTTGAAAAGGAAAAATATGAAACAGCGCCTTCTCCTTCCATATCAGGTAGACAGATAAATTACACTCTGCACTCTGCACATGGACAATCCTCAGCCCCTCAGGTTGAGATTGTAGAAGGAACACTTGATCCCACAATTGGATTCAGGGAGATGCAAGTTCTTGCAGTCCAATACCAATAACACCACATCAAAGTAAATATTTTTGTTGAAGGAAAAATGTATAATGTGATTGCACTAATAGATTCAGGTGCAGATGCCAATATTCTTTCCAAAAAAATTGTCCCCTCCAGACTTTGGGTATCTTCTTCCCGAAAATTCATAGGACTGGGAAAGAAAGAATTAGAATTTGAAGTTCCTAAAGCTGTAGTATGTTTTGATTCTCATTGTGTCAAAATCAAGTTTGCAGTTACTGATATTCCTATTGATTGCATATTGGGAAATGTATGTTTAGCTGCAGTAGAGCCCCATGGTTCGTACAGATTTCAAGACAAAGCAGCAAGCTATTTCATTACAGTACCTACATCCGACAAAAAAGGTAAAAGGATAGAAATTCCTTATGTTTCTAATCCTTGAATTTCAATGATGGTGGAGGCAATGCAGGAGCTTCAGAAAGCAGAAAAATGTTTGGAAGACCTCAAATATCATAAGAATGTGATTAGAATAGAAGACCAGCTGAGTTCTCCAAAGATAAAGAGGCAAATATCTGAATTACAGAAACAATTCGAAGACACTTGCTATTCAGAGGAACCAAATGCATTCTGGCATTGGAAGCAGCATTGTGTAGAGTTGCCCTACAAGGATGGATATATGGGAAAACCTTACAAATCCAGAGCTATCCCAATGTCAAAAGAATATCGACAGCTCTGTGAGAAGGAAATAAATCAGCTACTCCAAAGAAAGTTGATTCGGGAGTCTAACAGTCCATGGAACTATTATGGCTTCTATGTCAATAAAATGAGTGAATAGATAAGAGGTATTCCTAGATTAGTTATTAAATATAAACCTCTTAACTTTTTTCTTGCAGATGACACATATCCTATCCCACACAAGGGAGATCTGTTGGGTAGGATATCCGGAGCCAAAGTATTTTCAAAGTTTGATCTTAAATCTGGCTTCTGGCAAGTAGCCATTGCTGAGTAAGATAAATGGAAGATAGCTTTTAGCATACCAGCTGGGCATTATGAATGGAATGCGATGCCATTCGTCCTGAAGCATGCGCCTTCAAAGTTTCAGAAGGCAATGGATTTGATCTTCAAGCCATATGATGAATGGTTACTTGCATACATAGATGATCTCCTTATATTTTCCAAAATTTACAGGACCATTTTAGACATTTGAAATTTTATATGAAATTGGTCCAAAAGAATGGATTGGTCTTAAGAAAAAAGAAAATGGAATTATGTAAGACCAAGATAAAAAATTTAGGGCACACCATTGAAAATGGACAGATTGCTTTACAGAGTGATGCATTAGAATTTGTAGACAAATTTCTAGATATCATTCTGGATAAAACTCAGTTATAAAGGTTTATGGGTTGTTTGAACTATGTAAGCAATTTTTATCCATCCTGTGTTGTTGATAGGTCTATGCTCAACCAGAGACTCAGAAAAAATCCAAAACCTTGGACAGAAGCTCACATAGAAGCTGTCAGAGAAATTAAATCCAAGGTTTGTAATCTCCCTATACTCTATGTTGCATATGATAGTTCTTTTAAGATTGTTGAAACTGATGCGAGTGACATAGGTTGGGGAGGTGTCCTCAAGAAAATACCAAGTGATAAGAACCAGAAAAATGAAGAGTAGATTGTGCAATATGCATCTGGAGTTTGGAGTAAAGCTGAAAAGAATTACTCCACGACAGAAAAAGAAGTCAAGGCTGCATGGAACTGCATCAGCAAGTTCTCAATACACTTGGTAAATAAGTTCTTTCTGCTAAGAACTGATGCTCAGGAATTGGCAAAGGTAATCAGTAAGACTATTAAAAATCCTGAAGATGCCAAGTTTACAAGATGGAAAGCTCTATTTGAAAACTTTGATTTTAAAGTTGAACATATTAAGGGATCTGAAAATTGTTTGCCATATTTTCTTAGTAGGGAATTCCTTCAGTAGCAAGAACAGATAGAAGAAGAAGACCAGGACCATGTCATGGTCATTATCACAGAATGGGATCAAGCCCATCAAAGAGAGACCTTGAGGTCTATATCAGATGAAGAATCATGGGCAGTGTACAAAGAAAAGTGGAGACCCACGTGGCAACTCCACAATACTAAAGTACTTGATGCAGACTTACAAAGTCATTTTGATATTTTACATCTTGTACCAGAAAGGAGAATACATCCAAAAGGAAGTAGATGGATACATGATATGATGTATTCCTCCAGCATGACAGCTTCACATGAAGCTGAAAGATCCTTGTCTGAAGATTTTTGTGATCTCACTGTTATTTGTACTAGCGACAGCGACAGAACAAAAATCTATTATAAATCATATGCTATCAACAGAACTCGGTATCCAGGATGGAACTGGACAGAAAGATTTTATATGTGGCCAGGAAATAATCCTGACTTGTTTTTTCTTGATATTGTGTATAAATTTGTAGGATATAAAAACCATTGGTGGAACCTGATGAATAAAGATGGGCGTAATGAGAACCATTACACCAACATAAAATTCAGTCCTACTTGGATAAATCAGAAGAGACAACAACCTCCATGGCTCCATAACTGGTGGTTTGATTATGGGTTAAGTGCTTACAATATGGATCCATATTACTATGAATCCTACTATCAAAGTCAATGTAATCAATTCTTACAAAGTAGCATAGGAGAATGTTTTCATACTCCTTGCCAATCCGTGAAAGACATAGGCCAGCTAGAATACAGGTTGATAAAATCTGTATTAGAATCCCACATGAAAATGCATCATCAATGGATGGTAATGACAAAAATAAAGCACCAGATTATTTTAAACAAACCTATGATTGTCTGCCAGATATATACAAAAGCTTGGGATGATCACATATATCCTAATCTTCATTTTCCTGGCATTAAGATTTTGGAAGATCCTGTAGAAGCCACAGCCAGTGGTTCATGAGGGCTCCACTAAAACAAAAGTTTCCTCTATGTAATAATACCTAGTCACGGGTTTATGGTGACAGGTATTTTCCCGAGGGCTTTTTACCTGTTCAGAAAAGAATCCTCTATGTACATAACAATCATGTTTCCTCGTGGGCCTTGTACATGAAAGGCATCCACTGTGTAAAGCACACACATTCACATGCGTCTGTCTGAAGGACGAAATCTCTACGCAGATGTCACTTCGGTGTTACCTGAAAGCAATGATTCCCCTTCTACGTGTCAATAATCCGACGAACCGATTGATTTGTTTGTCCCCCCTCTCAATCTATTTAAGGAGGGTAAGGCTCATTCATCAGGGAGTCGGATTTGCATTCGGAGAGTTAGAGTGTCCATAGTCTTTTGGTTTTGAGTCAAGTCTAAGTTCCCTGCTCTGCATCTGCGAGAATTCTCTCGATTTGCTTGCATCACAAAGCCTGGTCTCAAGTCTGTTAGGTGACTTGGCTAGCTTGCGCATCAAGACCTATGAGCCTGGTGAGAATCTAAAGTGGCGGGGTCATTAGATCGAGTCTGTAAGTAAGTCTACCTGTGTTGTATGTTCTGTAAAGAACTCTGAGATAGAGTCTGCAACTGGCTAGGAAGCCTCGAGTAATGCTCGCTTATCTATTGAGTAGCTAAAGTTTGGTAAAAGCCACTGTAGTCAATCTCTGGAAAGAGATCTTGATTCTGAGTCTTGTAATCTGATATCCCCTGTAATATGATTCTAAAAATCAATAAAGAGAGAATATTTTTGAGCATTCTGCATTCTTAAATACTGAAATTCTGTGCATTTTATTGTCTGCTAAGACACTATTTTTCACTCTCAAAGTCTTGAAAAGTTCGCTAGAAGTTCGCCAGAGGTTCGCCAAACCACCGAGGGACACCAAGGCCATAAAAAGGCGAGGGAAGCTGTAGAGAAAGTCCGTTAGTTGCATGAATGTGGGAGTAGGTTCGTGTATGGGTTCATCGCTGGGTTCACAATAAAGAATCTTTGAGAGTATAACACAAAGGAGAAACTTAGCAATGCCAAGTCCACCTGTGTGTGTAGTGCTAAGAAATCTTGTTAGAAGCCCCTGCTAGAAATTGGTATCATATAACAAGTTAGAAAAAAATATAGCAAGTATAATTAATAACATAGAACAATTTATAATGTTTTGCGGAAGGCTAACGTGGCTAAGAAAGTCCGATAACTTGGTGTGTAGAAAACCTCTAATGATCACGTTAAGGTGATTAGCTGTCAATAACAAGAAAAAGCAATTTCCAAATTAGCGAAGGCTTAGTCATCATTGGAACTCGATTGGAACTGGGTGGGGTTATGTTGTTGCAAATATATAGGAAATACGATCATTCCAAGTCATCACTTGGAAAAATTTCATTCATTTATATTGCATTTTTCTTTTTCTATCTTTTATGTGTCATATTGATTTTTTATTAGTATTCATTAAGTTTTTTTTTTTTTTTGGAGGGGGGGGGGTGGTAATGTAATATCTTTCTACTCCATCATAAACAATTTTTATGTTTATTTTCGATATAAATTAGAAAATAAAAATAAAATGATTATATTTTGTTTAATTTAAATATGAGTTTGTTTTTGAAGTCATTTCATCTTACAACTTGGTTTGAATTCAAAAAAATTTCTTCAAAGTTTGGGTTTAAAAAAAATTTTTGGAAGACATTTTCTGGAGGCGGCGTGATTTTTCTTGGAGGTTCAAAGTTTGAATTTAAAGAACTTTTTTGGAAGACATTTTTGGAGGCGACGTGATTTTTCTTTGAGGTATGTACATGTTTTGTGTTGAAATAAATCTTTTGAGCTTTTTTGTTCAAAAATTTTTCTTTACATTTTAAGATTTAAAGAATTTTTTTGGAAGACATTTCTTGGAGGCGGTGTGATTTTTCTTAGAGATATGTACGTGTTTTGGATTGGATTACGTATTTTTTAGAAAATATTTTTTTTAAATTAAATCTTTTGTGATATTGTTTGTAATTGAGTTATTGTCTAATTTTTTAAAGGAAATTTTTTGAACCTCATACCCTATTATCATGGGAAATTGAAGAACTTGTGTGAGAAAATATGATCGAAAAAGAAAGCCTGAGGAATGTAGAGAAGAGACGAGACAATATCGCAAAAGAAAGTTAGAAGCTCTCTCAAATATTGAAGAGGAAAATCAACCTCAAGCAGAAATTGAAGCAGGTATGTAAATGTAAATATTACATGCTCTATTGATATATATTTAAAATTTCCCTAATGTAAAATGTAATGCTTAATTTTTATTTGATAAACTAGTTTGAAAAATATTTTGTTTGATGTACACAGACAGAGATATTCCTCAAAATATTGAAGAAGAAAATCAACCTCAAGCAGAAATTGAAGCAGGTATGTAAATGTAAATATTATGATCTATTGATATATTTTTTAAGTTTTCCCAATGTAGAATGTGAAGCTTAATTTTTATTTGATGAACTAGTTTGAAAAATATTTTGTTTAATGTAAACAGACATAGATACTCCTCAAAATATTGAAGAAGAAAATCAACCTCAAACAGAAATTGAATCGGGTATGTAAATGTAGATATTATGATCTATTGATATATTTAAAATTTTCCTAATATTTATTGACATATTTATTAATTTAGTTATTTATTGAATATGTACTATTTTTTCGAATATGTACAGATGAAATCACTATCGATAATGAGATGTTAGAAAATGTCGACACTCTTACATATGGAGATAAAAAACCTGACTATTTTATACGATATCGTGTCGAGAAAATTTTGGAAATGTTTTTCAAAACTGAGGTGACAGTTCAAGCTCAAATGTTGAAAGGTCTCTTATCATCAAGGAAATTAAAAGAAGCGACGACACTATTGGGTATTCGAAAATCGACCAAAGATAAAAAAATGAAAGAAGACGTGATAAAAAATATGAGTAGTGCTATAGAGTCAATTAAGAGATCTAGAGATAAAAATGTTTCAAATATACGTAGAGGAATACAAATGGCAATGGTTTCACCAAGTACTCAAGAGAATCGTTTGAATCTAACATCTATGGCACGAGCACTAGGAACCTGCGAAAAACTCTGCACAAACATCGAAAATTTCGACTGCAAATAGACGTAAATGATGAACTCGCTTGTTGGAGAGCTATTTGTAGGCAACCATACAAAGATAGACTTGGAGAAGATGTTAAAAAAATAATATATGAATATTGGAAGAACAATTCGCGTGTTTCACCCACTGCAAGACATGTGATGCGAAGAAGGATAGCACGAAATCAATACGAAGAACATGAAAAACATCTCTTGGAAACCACTCAAATAGAGTTATTCAACAAGTTCAAAGAAGAGAATCGTCAAATTCAAGTTTCACTCAGTGCTTTTGTTCAACAAAAACCATGGTATGTAAAACCTATCACCGTACGCGACACTTTTTGTTTCCGTTATCATGTGGAATTTGAGTTATATTATGACACATTCCTTGATTTCGGTAGAACATTATGGAAGGATTCACCTCCTCCTTCCACTATCCGTGATTTCATATCTCAAATTCTATGTGAAAGAAAAAGCGATGAACTATTTTACAAAAAGAAATGTGTTGGTGGTAAAAAATGCAATGATTGTGGAAATTTGACTAAATTTCAAAACAAATATCGTATTGATATAAATGATCAATCATTGTCCAACATGAAAGTGAAATGGAAGAGATACGAATATACCGGTACATCGATTCAAAGTGCAGATAGTGTTAAAAGAATCGAATTACGAGAAGACGAAATTTTTCTAATAGACTTTTTGAGAAAGTTTGAAGCAGAAATTTACAAATACACCATGCATTCCCATAGAGCTCGATGGCAAGACTTGCAATTCAAAAAATCTCGTAAATTTTTTCCACCAGGAACCATTTTGTCAGTGATTGATTTTGCAGAAAACTACACATTTGCTCCACAAAAAGAAATTCAGAGTGAATACTATCACTCTGACCAAGTCTCCATGCTCGTTCATATTCTATATAGACATGCTAAACAAAATGTCGATCATATAGAAAGCACGAGTGAAAATCGACATATCATTAAAGAATATCATTTTTATATCAGTGACGATCGTACGCATGATACATGTTTTGTACAACATTGTTGTGGAAAAATTTATGATTCATTGAAAAATCGTGGAATAACATTCAATGAACATTGGATATGGTCAGACGGATGCGCAGGTCAATTCAAATCTGCACGATCATTTTTTTGGTTGTGTAGTCTTCATAAGAAAACCTCCATTAAACATTGTTGGAATTTCTTTGAGACTGGCCATGGAAAAGGAGAACATGACGGTGCAGGAGCATGCATAAAACGAGTACTTCGAAGATATCAAATGAACCACTTTGCACGCCGACTTGCAAACGCTGAAGAAGTTGTTCAATGGTGCAAAAATGCTTTAAGCCATGAGATTAACCCATCACGAGAAGTGCAAAGGTACATTCAATTTAATTTATATTGGTAATATAATTTTAAACATTGTACATTTATCATGCAATGATTATTTTTAATTGTATTTTGATATCATATTTACAAATTCTTTTTCTAATTTTCCATATAAAGGTTTTTCTGGCATATTGGAATCGGAGACGTAAATAAATCAATTGGAAATGAAGTTGGAACAATAAAAGGGACTCGAAAATTGCATTCAATTCAAAAAAAATTGTCCACAAATGTGTTTGCATTGGATAAAAGAAAATATTCTTGTTTTTGTGATGTTTGCATAGACAACACAAAATCCAATGACATATGTGAAAACAAAATGTATGTGAACGATTGGAAACATACAGAGCTAAATACAAAGGGAAAAATGTCTGTTGCAATGATTGAAGAAATGGAATCAGATGAAACTACAATATCATCCGATGGTGATCGAGTTTCTGATCTTGTTAGAGAAGGTAACATTTGAATTACTTTTTAATGATTTTAAAGATTTACAAATTTAAATTTAAATATGCATAATTAAATGTGAAATTTATTTTATTGTGCAGGAGATGTTTTTGCTGTAATTGCACCTATTGACAACGATGAAAATGTGAAGTATTATTTGATGCGTTGCACTGAACAAAAAATGAAATTATTACAAGACTATAATGATCACGGATTTCAGTATGACAAAGGGTCTATTATATTGAAAGGTTATTTTTTCAAACAAACTCGTCAAAGTGGAGACTTTGTTTACTTCGAAGACTATGAACCTGATTCCATAAGTTGTCAATATAGTCACTTGGTGTGTGCAGCACACATAAAGTTGATAGAAGTTCAATCAAAGAAGAAATCAAAAATTAAGAAATGGAAAATGTCAAAATCCGATCATGAGCGGATTATTGAGGATGGAATTCCATTAGAATTTTTTTGAGTGAAGTGTCCAACAATTTATTATCTTTTAGACCTTTCAGTACTCAACTAAAAATTGAACTGCTTATGTTATTTGTGGTTTGCAAATGTTACAAATTGTTTGGGTACAAGCACGTGCTCTAGTTTCCACTGAAAATAGTTTTTCTATACATGCGCATTGATTAAAAATGTTAAATATGTATTGGATATATATATTCTAGAATGAAATTAATTGTTCTTGTATATTAATTGTTT
This sequence comes from Pinus albicaulis, assembly GCA_034641835.2. Classification (NCBI taxonomy): domain Eukaryota; kingdom Viridiplantae; phylum Streptophyta; class Pinopsida; order Pinales; family Pinaceae; genus Pinus; species Pinus albicaulis. The sequence goes on along the minus strand of JAXQQM020090161.1, from coordinate 180,270 downwards.
TTGTATATGTTCTCCGACCATATGGTACAAACTATTTCACTTTATTTTGTAAAGTCAGATTCGTTCCCCATATGGCCTAGCCTCCAAGGGACGAGATAACAAGTGGTTGTCCCCACTTGCCCGAATCTCGGCTTTTAAGTACAATTTTACTGTTTATGTCGAGCATCTTACATGATGTCCTAGCGAAAGATAGATTCTCTTTGTTTCAAGTTTCTAGTAAAAGTTTTCACTGAATGCCCCGCTCGAACTCTTGTAGTAAACACCATACCTCATCTCTCTTGCTCTCCAATATTATTAGGTTTAATTATTATAACACAAAAATCGTTCTACATTATCAATAATTTTTTTCGCTTAAAGTAAAATCAATGAACACTATTAATCCAATGTCTTTACAAGTAATGTACCATCATACATGCAATTATATCAAATTAGAAATCAACATATACAATGAAATCAATGGGGATTGTCTTGTTGCAAGTAACATAATTTCAAATTACCATATGTGCAAATGTAGGTTGAAACCATCCAAAACTTTAAGTTGTAAATTGAAACCATCCAAAACTTTAAGTCTTAAAACCCTTTCGATTATATATTGTGCATCATTAAAACATTTAACATTTAAAGTTCATTAGATATCACATGCAGAATGTAGATTGAAACCATCCAAAACTGGAGTTTTAAAAAATTCACATGCCATGCCAATTATAATTCAACAATCCAACAAAAACATTTAACAAATTAAATATCACACGCCACACTAAGACGACCACACTAAGAGGATTGGTGCACTTCGTTGGGAAGGAGTCAATATATGTCGTATTGGAGCGATTAGACAGAATTCGAAAAGGAAAGAGCTTGAACCAATTCAAGCAGACCCAGGATCGAATTGTTCTATGGAGCTTCATGAGAAGAGATGTGTGAAAAGCACTGTTAAGCCATGCCAATTATAATTCAACAATGAAACAAAAACATTTAACAAATTAAATATCACACGCCAAAGTCGTTTCAAGTTTTTGATAAAAGTTGTCGCCGAATGACCTACTAGAATATTATAAATACTAACTTTGTAAGATCATTTGGCATTCGGAAAAATTCGAAAGTCTTAGACTGTCAATCAATTTAAAGTATCATTCACCATAGGGAGTGTAAAATATTCAATGTAGGTTGGTGGCGATGCTCACTCCTAGCTTGAAGCAGCGCCAATGACCAATTCTTTAATGAATTCCAATGCACTAGACCAACGTTGGTTCAACCTACTTGGTTTTTCACGCAAGAAATTCCAAGGATGGACTTTCTAGACAAACTGCCGAAATTGAAAAGCTTGACATGGAGATACGACAAGGTGAACAAAGACTTCAGGAACTCCTTATGGAAAGGGCTCACTTGAAGGAAATAAGCACCACGTTGCAGGGTAAAGTCAAGAACATGGAAGATAAGATCAAGAGGGACTTTCTTGATCCGAAACCTATTGGTTTGAAGAAAGAAAATGCATGTGTTGGCACACTTGGAAAAGAAGACGACCGCACTAAGAGGATTGGTGCACTTCGTTTGGAAGGAGTCAATATATGTCGTATTGGAGAAATTAGACAGAATTCGAAAAAGAAAGAGCTTGAACCAATTCAAGCAAGCCCGGGATCAAATTGTTATATGGAGCTTCATGAGAAGAGATATGTGAAAAGCACTGTTAAGCCAAGGGCTAGTTCGAAAAACATATTGGAAGAGGAAATGTTGAAGAAGATTGCGAAAGTAAGGCACAAGACAAGGAGGAGGAATGATGATGAAAGTTCCTTGGACTTGAGATTCATGTCTACAACCGTACATGGGAAAAAGTTCCTTGCTTTGATAGACACGGGGGCCTACCCATAGCTTCCTAAGTCGAAAGGCAGCTTCATCTCTTAGAAAGAGGAAGGCTAGCATCGAGAAAGAGTTGAGTGCTTTCAAGGCAGTCAACTCAAGGATAAAAGTAGCACGAATGGTGTCATGAAAAGCACACATGTGAGAGTAGGGTCATGGTTTGGAAAGATAGACTTAAGAGTCATTGACATGGATGATCATTCTATGATGGACCATACCAATGATGGACCGAGACATTCTCTTAATTCTTGTGATCAATATGGATAAGGATTTTGTATGATTAAGTATATATTTGAATATGGATAAGGATGACATGAACAAAATACTAAATGGTTGAGATGAAATATAATTTACTCAAATATTAATCAAATATTAAATAAGTTAATGCCATTAACACATATAAAAACATATTATTACTAGTTTAAAATAGTGAGGAATATATATGTTAAATACCTAAATACAAAGGTGATTATGTGAACTTGAAGAAAGAGAAATGATTTATTTGCCTCAAATTTTTTCAATGTGTCTCATTTTTCTCTTCAAATTTGTCATTAAGCCATACATTTACAATTAATCTTGCAAATAAATTGTAAATATCATTACAATTTATACATGCAAGCCATAAAAATTTATTTCAGAGTTTTGAAAAGGAATATCATTAAGAAAAATTGAGGGTATATAACACATTATGGGTGTAGAACACATTAATTATGGATAATAGATGATAAGACATAAATTATAGATTCAATATTGCTCGTAAAACTTGAATTTATGCAGGGATTCATAAATATAAGGATTCTAATCTTCTCAAGAAACGTTCATTAAGTGATAATCAAAATGGTGGATAACCAATATAGTGGTATGATTATGTTTGAAGTATTTAATGTTGTGGAAGGTTATTCCATGTCTCTCCAATAAGATTGTGAAATAAGTGATATTTAAAAATGGTGGATAAACCAATATGGTGGTAGGATTATACATGTGTGAGATATGTGATAGATTTAATGTGGAAGAAGGGAGTAAATTATCAACAAATAAATGAAAGTTAGAAAACATTGAGATTAATTGAATGTTTAAATGTCAAAGGTCAAGATGTTGGTGCCAAATCCTTCAATATCTTCAAAATGATTTACATTCACCTTCATTTAATATTGTTAATTTTTTTAACAAAAAAAGTAATATTTGTTTAAAAGGATTTATGGTAGTTTAGCTATACAATGAAAGATACATAGCATAAAAAACATTATGTACCCAAAATATCTTCAAAATGTACCCAAACTTCAAGACGGTAATTCAAAAATTGTGAAAATTTTATTTTCCTATGCCTACTAAAAAATAATCATAGATAAATTGATTTATCAAAGAAAATACTCTAAAAAACCTGACAATAACTGAAAATTACATACATGTAGCTCCACATGGGGCTTCTACCATGACATCAACTTGGTATTTTGTTTCCATAACAAGGAATTTACACCTTCTCAGTTGGAACCAACGGATTGATTTCTTTATAAGAAATATTTGGTAAAAAAATGGTAGGGGCATTGAGCCATTGGAAAATGCTCATGCATTCTAGAATGTATAGGATGAAAAGAGTCCGTAGAGAAATTTGGGAAATGTGTAGAACACTATGTAGGCTTTAAGGAGAAATGAATAGAGTTAACCATTTTGTGTACCAAAGTGTGCAATGATTCTAGCTTAGGATCTATGAGAACAGATTTATGTTTATGGGTTTCCATAAATGACTTGAATTTATTCCCTTTTGACTCTAGCTGAATGCAACTAAGTTACAATTTCTCTTTTATGATGATCTCAAGTTTGGGGTCCCTCAAAAGTTGTGAACTCACTCGTGCCTTACATCCTAAACCATTTATATTTAGGACTTGAAAAACTTCCACCTTCATCTCCCTCAGCTAATGCATCTCGCTCCAAATTCCCTTTATGTTTTCCATTATTACACAACAAATACATCTAGGATAACATTAACACCCTTCCATTGTAACAATTCCTTCAGTTTCAAGAAAAAAGTTATCTAAGTTTTCTTTCCTCTATTTTCTATACAAGCCTTGTCCTAATGAATGAAAATCCCTCAACGACCCTAATAGTAGTATGCAAGGCACTTCCAATGTCAATCAGGCTTGATAACCTTGTCCCTAGAGGCACTATATAATCTACGAGTTAAAGAAAGAAGACAATACCATGTGTGACTCCTTGAAAATACCCTAACTGAATAAATCAATTCAACAATATTAAAATTAAATGAGAAGGGATTGGAGGCCCAAGTATATTAATTCCATTGTGCCCTTGTAGTAAACACCATACCTCAAATCTCTCTTGCTCTCCAATATTATTAGGTTTAATTATTATAACACAAAAATCATTCTACATCGTCAATAATTTTTTGCGCTTACACTGAAATCAATGAACACTATTAATCCAATGACTTTACAAGTAATGTACCATCATACATGCAATTATATCAAATCGGAAATCAACATATACTACATAATGAAATCAATGCGGATTGTTTTGTTACAAGTAACATTTCAATTTACCACGTGCAAATGTAGGTTCACATTCTATCATTCATGTAGTTTTAAAAACTTCAGATACCATTAGAATTATAATTCAACTATCCAACAAAAACATTTAACATTAAATATCACATGCCATGCCAACTATAATTCAACCATCCAAAGAACACTGAAATCAATGAACAAGTTATTAATCCAATGACTTTACAAGTAATGTACCATCATATGTATGCAATTATATCAAATCAGAAATCAACATATAATGTAATGAAATCAATGGGGATTGTCTTGTTACAAGTAACATTTCAATTTACCACATGTGCAAATGTAGGTTCACATTCCATCATTCATGTAGTTTTAAAAACTTCAAATGCCATGCCAATTATAATTCAACTATCTAACAAAAACATTTTTAACATTAAATATCACATGCCATGCCAATTATAATTCAACTATCTAACAAAAACATTTAACATTAAATATCACATGCCATGCCAATTATAATTCAACTATCCAACAAAAACATTTAACATGTATGTCCAAAAATATGTCCAAAAAACATATTGTAATAAAATATGTCCAAAAATTGTAAATCTCACTCAAGTATCAAACTGTATCAAGTTTAACAAATTTTAAAACCATCTAATTAAATCTACTGTATATCTTGTCCATCAAATGGAAGATCTAGCCTCTGGGGCTCGGTTGGCTCGCTATCTTGTAAAGGGAAAACCTACATACACAATGTACATGTACTTGAACATTAAAATTTGAAGTTTTAAAAATGAACGAGAATATATATATCTAGAACTTCATGTAAAAAACAAAATATAACAAAAAAATCGCACAATACCTCGTAAGGTTGCCTCTCCATTTGATGAACAGGATCGGCCATAGAAGCATCTCTAGTGGTAACCTGTACAATATACATGTACAGTTAAATATAAATATATATATATATATATACAGAAATAATTTGTATAAATTAAAAACTTTCAAATGAAAATGCACGTGTGTACATATATATAAACTTATTTGAACAATAATATTAAAAAAAAGAACTAAAGACAACTTCTTCAAATGCTGTGGATGTCCCTATCTCCATCGCTAAAGTCCTCGGATTAAAAAAATCTTCTATACAAACCTAAATTCAAAAAATTTTAAATAACTCAAAATATAGATCTCTCTCTATATATCTCAAATTTTTATGGAACTTTTTGAGGTAACATAAATTTTGAACTTGTGAAAAATTGTCCATACTTGTGCATCTCCCAATGAAGTAGAAGGTATATCTCCTAAAGAAGAAGAAGGTACCGACATCCCAAAAACATCAGACGGAATCGGTACCTGTTAAAACATTTTATCGAATTAAATATATATACATACATGTACATGTGTGGCAACAATTATTTATTTTAGAGTCACTTAAAAAACACTAACATACATGTGCCAACATATCATGATGGCCAGACCCATCTGCATCGTTTGAGCCAGAGGTCCCGAACGTAATATTAACATTTTCATCACGCATCATGCCTGAGAACTGCAAATGGTGTTTTAACATATAATCATACCTTTTTGTTAGATTAATGTACACATACAAATAAATGTATACATGTGTACATACACATGTATTTATTACAAATTTTACACATGTATATGTAAATATAATTTCAAATCCTAAGGTCACTAACACATACCGTTCCGGTGCCCTCTTCCTCACGAAAAATTAGGTCTTGCAGACCATTGCGACAATTTATTGTGTATGTTCGGAGATCTTCAACATTCATGTTGTAAATCTCCTCATCTGTATGATAAACAAAATTGGCACATGCATATTCACGTGCTCTTTGTTGATTTAAGCCAAGATCGACTCCACTCAATCCGCTATGAACATTTTCGATCATAACATCTCTTGCTTCACGACTTATTTGAGAAGTCGCATCCATCTCTGATCGCAAGGTTTCGACTCGAGACAGTCGACTCACCAATGGCGGCTCAGGGCGAGGCAACTCCACATCTCGCTTTGCGCCCTTACGTTGACATAATCGACCTCTCCCCGGGCCAAAAAATTCTGAAGGAAGATCATTGTAGTCGGGTTTCATACCCAAAAAAAATTCTGCATAAAACATTTGTGCAAAATAAAGAGGAACCTCATCGTTCCATGGAAGCCTTCCAAAGGCCGCAAGATGTCGAATATACAAATATTTTGCTATGTCTGGGTGCTTGAAATACTGCACCTTCAACATCTTTCTTTTTGGCCCTTCCTTATAATTAAACATTGACTTAGCCTGCTCTCTTGAAACTTGTTTTTTTATGTCCTGCCATTTATCGGGACCTATCACTGTTTCTCTTCTCTTTCTCATCACTTCTACAAATGAATCGGTGGTTGGCCCCAAATCTTTGTACACTTTTACCATTTCACTCAATGAATGTGTAACTATCTGTAGGCTTTGTCTACTCTCAGCAGGTAGAGTCAAATCCTGGAGATCTCTCTGCAATTTTGCATAAAGGCTTTGACACCTTTGTAAGGTGCATTCCGCCATGTTCGTTTCCCATGGTATATCGGTAATCTCAGCCGGATAAGTTGTGCTAGGTTGACAGCCTTCTTCTTCAATGTAGCGCGCTGCCCTGCGTCTTTTTTGACCACTGGCTCGAACATTTTGAGCCTCTGCATCAATATATATATATAATTTCATATATTAGAAAAAACATGTGTAAAAAAAGTTGTAAAAATTTAATGAAAAAATATTGAAATTGATGGCAACCTTGATGTTGTTGGTTAACATCATCTCCAACATGACCCTGCTGAGAACCAGCCCCAGAATGATGCTGCTGAGAACCAGACCCACAGTGACCCTGTTGAGAACCAGCAGCCGTTGATTGCTGGCCTTCAGGGGAATAAATATCACCCCCTTCCGGCACCCTGCTACCTCGACCGGTTGAACCTTAGCCACGCTCCATTGATGGAGTAGAAAGCCTTCTCCTCTTGCCTCCTAAAAATTAAAATATGAAACTTGTTAACAACTAATTTCACTCACAAAGTTAGTAAAAAAATCAATTCCATATGTACACACATGTATGTAGATTTAAGATTATATTTAAATACCATGAACATCCTCCGATCCACGAGACTCCATATGGGATTCGGTTGATCTTCGTCTTTCATCCTCCATGATATATATCTATTGGTCGACATTCACAAAATAGATTTCAAAAAATCAATACCTCAGAGTAAAATCCAATTTGGGGCTGTTAAATCCAATATGTTCTATATTTCTTACATTTCAGCCCTCCTATTTTTCTTTCCAACCAAGGTTTATAAAATAACATGAGAAGCAACATGAGACTTAGAACAATCATTTTCATTATCTATATGGAAGGCAAGAATGATTATATCCCCTTGAGCTTAAGGGTATGTAATTTGTCAATTTTTGTCATATATTTCCTTTATTCACCTAATGTCACAATCAATCGTGGTCTAGATAGAAGGGATGACCTACCATAAATTCAATCATATAATGTGTAGAAGGGTCATATGTAGATGGTGTGAAACAATGATTACAAACATGATAATTTTTCATCTACTAGGCCATTTTGAGATGATGATTACAAACTAGTGCTAGCCCATTAAAGGTTATAATCATTGGTGCCTAATGTGGGGTGGACAATTTAAATCAAGCTCGTATCAAAGTACAATTTAGCTCATTTTAGTCAAGGTTAGTTAGAAGAATTAGCTATTGGTTTCTACCTTCAATTTCCTCTGAAAATGAATGTGTACGTGCTTTTGAGAGACATTAGAGACATTAGAGGAACAAGGTCCAAATTTTTGATGAAAATGTGCTATGAAAGTAAAGGGTTTTAAAGGCAAGCATGTACAATGCATAGTTGAGCTGAAATGTTCTTCGAGAAGGGCCTAATTATTTGGGTCTTGGTTATGGAAAACATGGAAAATGCTCCAAAGCCAAGGAGGCTTGTGAGGTTTGTGTTCATGATGAATGAAACATGTACATAGTTTACCTTAAAGTTGTTGTGTTTTACGGATATTAAAATGAATAACTTCTATTTAGATCCATTCCAGAGATTGACTGCAGGGGCATTTACTAGATATGTCACCTTTCATAAAAGATGAGATCCAGAGGCTACCTGGCCCTTTACAGGCTCTGCCTATAGAACTTGTAGAAGTAAACACTAGAGGCATTAACAATATCAAAGAACTAGACATGGGAATGTGTCTCTTTCCCTACGCAAAAAAATAATTCTTGAGGTAGTTAATCTTCATAGACGGGTCATCAAGCAAGTCAATGTGATCATCCCTCCTTCCCTCCCTTCTAAAATAATTATGTTTTGCGGGTCAGAAAGCCAAAATATGGAGACAATTATCACCAAATCCAGCGTACGATTATGCATGATGGAGAATATCTAGCGCTTTCCCTTGTTAAATATATTAACAAGGGAAAGCGCTAGAGATTCTCCATCATGCATAATCGTACGTCGATGCTTATAGAGTGAAAAAACTAAAAGAATCAACTTGTAGGGTCATTTTAATGGGGGGTGGAGAATTCATGGGTCTTTGCAAATTCAAAGTATGGTGCATGTTGCATGAAGCAAGATGTTGAAAGTAGAGTTATGTTAAACACACATAAATGCAACAAATATGGAAATTTGTACATGAGCTCTATTATTTGACTTAAGAGTCAGTTGTTTGAATTTAGGCATGTTTTGTCAACTTGTGTTTGGTTGATGGTTTTGTACACCAATATGTAAGAGTACACGGACATATTCACATGATGTGATTTTTTTTTTCTTTGAAGGAGAAAAATGACGTGTTTTCAGTTTGATGGTTTTGCTTGTGACAAGACGTCACAAGATTTTGCGTAGGTCCACTCTTTAGCGAGAGCCTCATGATTACAACCTATCCGTGAGAATCAAATGGGAGTGCATCCATATTTTGAAAACAAGTAGGATTCTAAGCTACGACTCAAACCATCATTTTTAAATTTGAAATATAATGGTGTTGTTTGAATGCCTGAATCCACAACCCTAACACATGAAATCACTAATCTAATTACACATGAAATAAATAGTTATTTTCTTCAAAATTAAAAATATAACTAAAAACTAAATTCAACATAGTTGAAAGAAAAAAAAGCGCCATTGAAATGGTTTGCTGACAAATGGTTAGATTTCTTATCCAATTAAGGCCTAGCATGTATTTTGATGTTTCATTAATTTCTTTGCAAATTCAAAGTATCCAGTGCATGTTGCATGAAGCAAGATGTTGAAAGTACATGAGCTCTATTATTTGTCTTCAGAGTCGGTTGTTTGAAGAGGCATGTTTTGTCAACTTGTTTGGTTGATGGTTTTGTACACCAATATGTAAGAGTACATGGACATATTCACATGATGTGAATTTTTTTTTCTTTGAAGGAGAAAATGATGTGTTTTCAATTTGATGGTTTTGTTTGTGACAAGACGTCACAAGATTTTGCGAAGGTCCACTCTTGAGCGAGAGCCTCATGATTACAACCTATCCATGAGAATCAAATGGGAGTGCATCCTTATTTTGAAGGAGAAATTTCAATAGGCTTTAGGAAATTTAATTTCAAGTCATTTAATTTCACTAGAAATAATTCAGAGGTACATGAAATGAATAGTATTTAGGAAGAACAATAGTCCCTCATGGAATATGAAGAAAGTAGCCACTTCATTTTGTATATATGCATGCTTTGAGTTGCTCCTCAAAAAATTTCAAAACATGTGTATTTATTACTCTACCCATCCCGATTTTCATAGGATCCATAGCACATACATTTCTATATGCACCCTAGTTGTTGTCAGGCCTAATTATTTCATCACTTTCAAAGGAATTACATCAGTTGTTTCTCCTAAATCTAGCATATAGTTGTGTAATAATATTTTATTTATAAATAGGAATATATGAAAATGTTTATGAATTACATTTTTATTCCCTTGATTCATCTTTTATAACTATGTAGGATAATCCTCAAAAGTAGGGTCATCTACTTCATCAAATTTTAAGAACTTCTTAACCTCATATCTTTATTTCATATTTGCATAACTTCCACAACTGGGATAGAAACAAGATATTTTCCAACTGTTGAAGTAAACCAACATTAATTTCATTGTACGCTCTTTATATAGGTATGGTTGAATGTTGTACATCTGGTACATAGATCAATTTGTTGTTTTCATTGTTTACTCTTAGAAATTATTTGAAGTGGGAGCGAAGAGTTGGTTTCTTCCTAGGTTGGCTTACATTTCCTTTAATATGTGATCCATGCCATTCTCTAATTCATATTTTTATCTCTTGTATTAATTATGTTATTCTTTCTATGTATTGTTCAAGTACAAGGGGGTGAAATAATTTCTTATGATTTTCTAAGTGGTGAGGTCGTTTGAATCTCCAATAGTTGTGTTGGTGTGGTGGGAAACTATCAAACTGTATAGCTCATAGAGAAACAAATTCTGAAATAGAAATTAATATTAAGATATGGAATAATTAGATACTTTATAGCCATAGATATGTTGTATTGTACGGTTACACATTCTGTACTAACTATAGACAAATAATTCAGAACTAAAACTAAGGTAGACAGACATATCTCTAAAATGTATAATTTATCTATTGCAATATTATGTCATGCAATGGTGTTGTATTGTTGGATGATAGGTCCAATTTTAGACAGTCGGTTGCACACAAAGGTTTCCTACAAAGTTTATGTAATGTCATTACTTATCCATACAATACAGTGGCATACATCCAAGTTGTTGAGAGGATTACCAGATACTGTTTAATATGGAAAAATGCTAAGAAAATCACAACAAGAGGGAAAATCCCTTGTCATGACTCGCGGGGATTACAAAATGATGCACCTACTAGCAGCTAAAATACATGACAATTAAACCAATGTAGGAAACAAGGCACATAGCTAATCTTATATGTCTAGGCCACCCCTTCCTAGAGAGGAGGCACGATTGTTGGAATTAATAAAGGGACACCCCTTTCAATCTATCTTGCAAGGATGCCATAATTCAAATATTCAATTATATATCTCAAATATGTGCTTAAAAATTAAAAAATATATTAATTTCTTCATGAATATGAAATAAAATTTTCACTTCTGCAACGTTTGTGCTAAAAAACATAAAACAATTTCTTCAAGAAGAAAACAAATGACTCCTTTTAATGTGATTTTTACACAGGTTCCATAATTTTATGGCCACAGAGTATGGAAGTTGGAAATACTGGTGAATTTCAAGACAATCAAATATTATTAGTCAAAGCATTCAAAAAAAGATATTGAAGCAAAGAGAGCTATTAGAATATAGAATCCTCATAGCCACTATGATCAATTTAGTTGGAAAAATATGGTAATTCTTTATTCAATAATTAGATGTGCAACAGGTACACACTTTCTCAAGGGCTTCAAAGATCAAGAACTGGAATTCATATCTCCTAGTGCCATTCAATATTGATATCTATAGAATTAATGTGCGAGATGCAACCAATATGATAGCTTGAGTATAGCTTAAATTTCTTAACACTCAATCATAATAATGATAATGGGAGAAGGGAAGTATTACATCAAACAAATAATTCGATGGTAAAACAAGGTAGTGTGGGAATGAATGACCTAACCTATGCCATCCACGGTGAAAACAATCAATATATTTACTGCAATGTTATGTCATGCAATGGTGTTGTATTGTTGGATGATAGGTCTAATTTTAGACAGTGGGTTGCACACTAAGGTTTCCTCTGAAGTTTTTGTCTTGTCATTACTTATCCATACAATAGGGTGGCATACACCCAAACTATTGAGAGGATTACGAGATACTCTTTAATATGGAAAAGTGTTAAGAAACTCACAAAAAGAGTGAAAATCCCTTGTCATGACTCGCGGGGATTACAAAATGGTGCACATACTAGCACCTAAAATAGATGACAATTAAACCAATGTAGGACATATGGCACATAGCTAATCTTATATGTTCGGGCCACCCCTTCCTAAAGAGGAGGCACCATTGTTGGACTTAATGAATGGAAACCCCTTGCAATTGATCTTACAGGGATGTCATAACTCAAATATGCAATTAGATATCTCAAATATGTGCTTAAAAATTAAAAAATATGTTAATTTATTCATGAATATGAAAGAAAACTTATAGATATGAAACTTTTGTGCTAAAAAAAATAAAATAATTTCTTCAATAAGAAAAAAAATGACTCCTTTCAATGTGATTTTTACACTAGTCCCATAATTTTATGGACACAGAGTATGGAAGAGGGAAATACTCGTGACTTTCAAGACAATCAAATATTAATAGTCAAAATATTCAAAGCAAGATATTGAAGCAAAGAGAGTTATTAGAACATAGAATCCTCCCAAAAACCATGATCAATTTAGTTGGAGAAAGACAGAGATTCACTATTCATTCATTAGAAGTGAAACAAGTACACACTTTCTCAATATCTTGAGGGGATTCAAAGATCAATAACTAGAATGCATATCTCCTCCTGCCATTCGATGATGTTATCTATAGAAATAATGTGGGATATGCAACCAATATGATAGCTTGAATATAGCTTAAAGGTCTTAACACTGAAGCAGAATAATGAGAATGGGAGAAGGGTAGCATTACATCAACCAAAGAATTTTCTTGTAAAACAAGGTAATGTGGGAACCAATGATGTCACCTATACCATCCACAATGAAAAAAATAAATTTATTTACTGCAATGTTATGTCATGCAATGGTGTTGTATTGATGGATGATATGTCCAATTTTAGACAGTAGGTTGCACACTAAGGTTGCCTACAAAGTTCTTGTCGTGTCATTACTTATCCATACAATAGGGTGGAATACATCCAAACTGGTGAGAAGATTACGAGATAATGTTTAATTTGGAAAAGTGTTAAGAAGCTCACAACAATAGAGAAAATCCCTTGTCATGACTCCCGAGGTTTACAAAATGATGTGCATGCTAGTAGCTAAGATAGACGAAAATTAAACCAATGTAGGAAACAAGGAACATAAATAATCTTATATGTCTAGGACACCCCTTCCTAGAGAGGAGGAACCATTGTTGGAAATAATGAAGGGGAACATCTTTCAATCGATCTTACAAGGATGCCATAACTAAAAAATTAAAAAGAGACCACCCAATAGTTGCACACAAGAACCTAAATTCTGGCACACATCCAAACTGAGGGATCTGGGTATACCCAGGAAGAGGGCACTAAAAATTCTTAGAAAAAGGTATCAAACTTCAATAAAAATGTCGATGGATTCCTACAAGATCTAGAGGACAATCCTAACTATGAGATATGCTCAAAAAATGTTAGAGGTAAATATAATACATCATAAACCATTTTATCATCTATAATTTTTTGGGAACGTGGCCCTTAGAGACAACCTTGAAATACTGGGTCAAAACAAAAATACTGCCTCGTTTAATAGGGAACTCAGCTCTGAATGAAAATATAAATAAATTATGGGAAAATATTAAAAAAAAAAGTTTAATATTCTCTTAATGCCAAACACAAGGTGCACAAAGGTATATCTTCAAAACATGGCACCAATAATTTGGGACAGTTGCAAGGCAATGGGAGTTAGATCTTGAGACTTCTCTAGTAGCCTAACCAATCCTTGGAATGTTATCAAGGTGAAACTCACCAATTTCATAGCCAATAGATGGTGGATATTAGTCCACTTTCACGTGATCGTTACCAACTCCTTTGGCACCTTAGTCAATGAATATCAACATGTCAATCCCCTAAAGAAGAGAAAATCCTAAACAAAAAGTATGATATCTCTCCCAAGGTCATAATCAATATCCAAATAATATTCTGAGACTTTAATATGATAGAAAACCTCTTGGAATATAAAAGAGGCATTATAAGGCTAGATAACATATGTAGAAATTTCATAGAAAAACTAAATTGCCTATAACTAATATATTCCTTTCCCAAAAACAAAACCTAGAAATGAAAATAATTAACGAAGAGGATCACACCATGAAGCTAAAATTCTAGAGTATGCACAAATCACTTTATTCAGATTCATTGATAAATGAAAGTACATATTTATGCTAAAAGTAGAAATTCAATATCTCTAAAATGTATATTTATGCTAAAAGTAGAAATTCAAAGCATCTTTGCAGAGAGATGACAGATGACATGAAGCAAGCATACACAAGAACAAAACATATTTCCCTGTTGTTTAGATTAGACTAATGAAAACCAAGGAGTTTAAAGGTAAACAGAAAACAGTTAACAGTTACAACCAGTTTCAACACAAGTTACACCCACTACAAACATGGACAGATGACATGAAGCAAGCATACACAAGCACAAAACATATTTCCCTGTTGTTTATATTAGCCTAATGAAACCTAGTTTAAAGGTAAACAAAAAACAGTTAACGGTTCGGATAAACACAAATAAACATCATAAATAATGCCTAATAGCCTAATAGTATTGGTTAATGCCCATGCAAGATACAATAATGTTTAATCCTAAAATTAAGGAATATAATATTGACACAACTTCCATTGAGTAACAAGTGCAACAGATACGTGTTAAGTGATTACAGATCTTCTGAATATTTGTCCATTCTTGTGCAGCTCATTCTCTGTAGTCGAAGTCATGCTTCATGAAAACTATAGAATGCAGATGTCCCATCCGAAGATTGCATAAGCCTAGTTAGAGTTACCAACCTCCATTACCAGGACAGGAATCGGAACATAGCAATACATAATCCTAGTTCGAGTTAATTATCATAACGTGTTCACTTGGAACAGTAAATTACTGCCACAAATTTAGTCCCCAACTACACTATGCATAGCAGGGAAGTACAACAGGAAATAGTGATCATTGCACTGTCTTTTGTGAAAAAACGATTTGTCCTCAGATACGTTAGGTTATAAAATTAAATAATACAGTGATCTCCAATCATACTTACTCTCTCATAGCAGTTTCTCCCCAAACCTGTAGGAAATATAATTGAATCTTACAATTTTAAGAATACAGAATAGTGTAGATCCTTTTTAACCCTAAAGTAATAATAGTTGGAAATATAACTGAATCTTGCAATTTCAAGAATACAGAATAGTGTAGATCCTTTTTAACCCTAAAGTAATAATAGTTGGAAATTTAGCATAACAATCAAGTTGGCAATCCCACCACAGTGGTCCAGTTCTTTTTAGTGTCCCACGATTAGTTATTGGATCCAGATAACCTTCTTTGTTGAGTAGAAAGCCACCACGGTTTTGGGTCAGCCATAGATACATATTTACTCTAAATAGTGACCTTTACGGATAGCAAATCCAAGTTTCAAATGGTATTCCAGAAATTCAAAGGTTGACCTTCACAATGTCAAAATACAATCGCCTCTTCTGGCAGTCCATACAAAAATAAAAAGAGGCATGCATATGCTTATTACAAGAATAATCATACAAATCATTATGAACACAATCACACAAAATCCACCGTGAGAAATCAATATGCATGCACTTGTCATCAATACATCAAAGCAACAAAAGGAATGAAGAATACAAAGAATGCTTGCTTCATGTCATCTGTCCCTAGAATTACCGCAGCCTTCGGGCAGGAACTAATAAAGCTTCCCGCAGCCATGACGCAGGGACAAATAAAACTTACATTCAGCAAAATGCATTCAGAAATTCTACGCGGAACTACATGTAAGAAAACCAGTAAGTCCAAACAACCTCTGAAAATAAATAGCCCTCGACCAGATGCGGCAGAACCTCGACCAGATGCGGCAGACCAGATGCGGCAGAACCTCGACCAGATGCGGCAGAACCTCGACCAGATGCGGCAGACCAGATGCGGCAGAACCTCGACGCCAGAACAGAAATTCGCGCGAAAACAATGAAACAGTAAACTGTTACCCTTCGCGGGCGATTTATTTATAAAAACGTAGTTCGGCCGAACTTACGAGTTCGGCCGAACTCATAGTTCGGCCGAACTTTCAACTGAGTTCGGCCGAACTACCATTGCCGGTTTTTCAAACCTCCGGCAAAAATTCCGTTTGCTGGGCCGTCACTATGCCGTCAATATAAACGGACTCAAAAGTTCGGCCGAACGTACTAAAACAGTTCGGCCGAAATATTATAAAGTTCGGCCGAACTTTATAAAATGTTCGGCCGAACTATTGCCGAAAATTTTTTTTTGCCCCCGATTCTCACAAAAGTGTAACTTGACTTCACGTTTCGCCTTTTTATTTTATTCTTTTATATATTTACTCTTTCTACACTATATGTTTTAGAGATAGAATGTATTATGGGTTTTATCTTTTTTTTTAATGAGAGATATTTATATAATGTTTTAAAATAATAAATTATATTTTACAATATGTTATTTTTATTTTAGTGTTTTACTTTTTAGAGAGTTAGTGATAAAGAAATCCACCCATTTGTAGAAAGGAAGAGGAAGGGTAGAAATGGGCGGATGGAGTGGAAAATGGAAGGAGGAGGGAAAATGAGAGTAAAAGAGAGGGGTGTGAGGGAATGATGGGGAAAGAGAGAGATATAAGGAGAGGAAGGGGGGGAGTATAAGGAAAGGAAGGGAGGGAGTGAGAGTGGGGAATAGAAGGAGGAGGGAGGGTGAGAGGGAAGGAGGGAAGAAGGGAAAGAGTGAGGGATGATGTTGGAGAGGTAAGGGGGTGAGAGAATGGGATAGAGAAGAAGGGATAGGGTGAGGGAGAGGGTGGTGGAGAGCGCTGGTGGGAAGGGGGAGAGAAATATGGAGATTGAGGGAGGGAGGGAGATGTTGCAGTAGGTCGTTGTCGCAATAAGAGAGAGGGAGGGAGAGGGAGAGAGAGAGAGAGAGAGAGAGAGAGAGGGGCCAAGGGGGGGGGGTGGCGAGGAGCGAGGGAGGGAGAGAGAGGGAGAGAAAGAGAAAAAGGGAGAAAGACATGGAGAGAGAGGGAGGGAGAGGTAGAGGAGAGGCAGAGGGAGAGGGCAGGAGGCAGGGAGGGAGGGAGGGAGAGAGAGAGAGGGAGTGAGGGAAGGAGGGAAAGATAAAGAGAAATATAGGGATAAAGAGCGATAGAGAGAGAGATAGATAGAGAGAGAGGGATGGAGGGAGAGAGACAAAGAGAGAGGGGGATATTAGGGTGAGGGAAGGAGAGAGGGAAGGAGAGAGGGAAATAGAGAGAGAGAGAGAGAGAGAGAGAGAGAGAGAGAGAGAGAGAGAGAGAGGGTGGGTGGGATGGAGAGAGAGAGCAGGGGAGGGAGAGATAAGAAGGGAGAGAGAGAGAGGGATAGAGAGAGGGATAGAGAGAGACATGGATATAGAGAGAGAAACTAAGACAGGGAGGGAGGGAGAGTAAGAGAGGGAGGGGGAGAGATAGGGAGGGTGAGAGAGAGAGAGAGAGGGAGGGAAGGAAGGAGGTATGTAGGGCAGAGCTCAACCACAGTTCCCAGATTCAGCTCCCCGATTAGGGTGCAACGAAGAATATCATCCCTCCCATTAGTGTTAATGGTACTGGCCTTGGGGTTGAAGCCCACCACCTTCCACATGAGTAGCAAGGGCGACAAGCTGTACTGTCGCATGCAGCACGAGGAGAGGTAGTGGGACAGAGGCCCACACATGGAGCTCAAAACAGTGTGGAGGAAGGCGTGGGGGTTTTTTTATAACAGAAGACTTTGGTGCATGCATGACAATGGGATAAAAACCCTCTATTTCACTTCCACCATGGAGAAACGCATGTATGTGCTTGGTTTCCTCTCCCTTGTTCATGCCATGTTTATGTTTTATGATTTGGGCCAGTCTCTATGGGAGCCTAAGGGGATTAAGCTGGACTGGTATAGTCTTCTGCTGGGTAGGGGAGAGCGGAACAATTCCGACTCTGGTTGGGGGAAGGTTGGGGTTATTTTTTGTCTCTGCCTCTGTGTCGAAGTAGGAATTGGGAACAGCCTCAGCATGCACCCGAGTGCAAGTCCTATCATGTAAGGGAAGGCAACAAGAAGAAATTTTGAGGGGTTGGGCAATCCTGCCAGGGCATAGAGTAAAGGAGCAGTCCTGGGTTGTGTTTAGTTCAGAGGCTTTGTTAGTTTATACCACATTGAGCTACTTGGGATCGGTGCGCATGGGGAATGGGAGAGGGAATTCAACCCAAGGCTGAGCAATGGGCAGCGACACCTCCTCTATCAATTTCGAGGGTGGGAGGAATGATGAGAGAGAGGAAACCAAAAGTGAGGTCAAGAGATTGAAGGAAGGTGGAGCACTTTGGGTTATGGGGATAATTTTCGGGGTGTGTGCGATCATTAGTGACATGAGGTGGCAGAAATTAAGCAGGGTATGAGGGCGATGGGTTCACAAAGGGATGGGCAAGGGAGAAGTCCTTGGAAGAGGCCCCCAGGTCACCTTTCTTCTGATAAATGGGATGGATGGACCTTTGATCATTTTCATTATATGGAATTATGCCTCCGTTTGATTGTGTGGATAGGTCACCTACCTTGAAACCTAGTAAAATATTGTGGGATGGAACGTTACAAGAGTCCTACAACTCGCAACCATTCCAACAGCCCTGCAGCTTGAGGTCATGGCTAGAAAGATAAAGGGAAGGTGGTAGAAGCCCAACCTAGCTCACCCTCGAGCAAGCAGAGAGGATGGAGGCCTGCAATGGATGTGATCCAAGAGGTAGCGAAAGCATACCACGAGAACACATCAGAGGAAATTCAAAAGCTCATTAAAAAATGGGAAGTTGACAAATATAGACATGCATAGATAGAGATGGATACAAAATAATGGAGAGGTTTAATACCAGATCTGGGATAAACAGGAGACATACTAACATAATTCAAGTAGACACTGTATCTTTATTGGTCTATGAAGATCATCCTTGGCAAAGCCTTAGAGCATATCTCTACGAGCCTAGTGACATTAGCCGAAGACTTTCTAGACTACAAGAGCGAGTTCGATAAGATCAAGTTCCACATGAGGAAACAGGATGAGCGCCTTGAGCGTATTGAATACCACCTCCCATGTATTTTGAAGCCTTTTGAGCAGGCTGGTACCTTTGTTCAGGATTCGGCACCAGTGGAGTCGGCCTCAGTTCTAGACGAGGCTGAGTAGTTCATGACTATTTTAATCTGCCTTTTTACTTAGTATTTATATGCAACTAGAATTTAAATTTCAAGTGTCCACTAAATATGTTAGTAAATCTGTGAAAAACTATATATGTGTGACTATCGAGGCTTTTTTTGCTTGGTATGACAGACTCAAAACCTTAATTGTTTTTTATGGCATACCATGCCATCAGGTGGCCAACACAGTCTGTTCCCTGCTCAGGGTGGGTTGAGACCACCAAACTGGTAAATCTAGTTGTTTGTTGTTTATAAAATGAATGAAAAAGAAGTCCTACCAAGCTTACAAAAAGAACACGATAAAATGTATAAAATTAATAACAATAACAAATTCTAAAATTACATACATGCATATATCTAGTGAAATAATAAAAAATATACTAAGTATAATATAAAAATGAAAACCATACTATACCATGTGAAATACTATTGGATTCTCAATGCCATGAGCCCATAAAACACTATCATTAACTTGAAGCAAAATTTAATGGCACATGTACATATTATAACTCTATCAAGCTATGTGTCTCCATCAAGCTCCATAGCAGGATGGAGCTATGGTTGTTGAGGGTTTTATTCAGTCCTAATGGACCTTTTAAAAGCTTGATGGAAGGCTTAAAATTTGAATTTGTTGTATTTATGGTGCAAACTTACATAAAAGAATTTTAGTTTTACATGTAAACATGACAAACAAATAAATGTTATAATATAAATATTTGTGAGTTTAGTTCTAATTTATATATTCATAATACAAATATTTGTAATTTGTTTATGGTTATGGTTGCAATTCACAAAAATAAATCCACTTGTACATGCCAACATGGCAAACACAAAGCTAACTACCCTTCTTTATAGAACTTGACAATATATCATACACCACTTCCTTAAATATATGGTGATATACTCCACTTCCAATAAGATCAATAAAAAATTACTCCACTTTAACAGTACAGAGTAAGAATGGTGCTAACTTGCCCATCAAATCTGATGATTATATACTTCATTTTTAATATCATATATAAACATTTACCTCACATTAACATCACATAACGTAAGTGGTGCTAACTTATGGTGATATACTACATTTTTAATATAATACATAAACATTTACACCACATTAACACTACACAATGTAAATGATGCTAACTTATAGTAATATACTTCTTTTTTAATATGATACAAAACATTAACACCACACAACATAAATATACTAACCTATAATACTAAAAGCATGTTTTTCTGGTTGCGATTTTATTTTTTTCCTAACGAATTTTCATTCAAATTGTTTGTCCATCTAAATATGTACTTTATTATACTTTATTTAAAATAGATGACCATGGCAGTTATACTATGATCCGTCCATGACATATCTAGTATTCGAATGCCGTAGAGCTCGTGCAACATTTATGGAAGATAAAGAAATTTTTGTGGAGACATGGTACAGATGGGGACGCCGTCATTAAGATATTCCATTTGCCTCCCGTGTGATGATCGAACTACTGAACATCGCCTTTGATGATTCAACGATTCAACATCTTCTAATTCTCTAACATATGATAACGGGGAGAGTGATAATAGTGTGCAGGAGAGAAATTATTCTAAAAGGGAACATTACTTTATCTTAATTTTTTATTATTATTAATGATAAATATATATATATATATATATTTAAAATAAATAACAAGATTTTTACCTAGAGAGTTTCTTCCCGAGTTTTAATTTAGAACAATATAGGTTAATAAGATAATCTATTAATATATTATTATAAAAAAACTACAATAAGTTTTATATCATAGTTTTATGAATTAATTAATTTAATTAAAAGACAAAAAAATACATAATTATTTTCAATATAATTTTTAACTTTCAGTTTGTGTAAGAATATTCTAAAATATTTTATCGAGGCTAAATCTATACCATTCATCTAATAATTATTAATAATTAAGTTAAAATTTTGGAAACCCTATTTCAAAATAGGCATGCCTATTTGCATAATTAGATGGATGGTAGGGATTTAGTCTCCACAATTTTTTTTGGAAGACAAACCTAACTGCATAATTAGATGGAAGGTAGAGATTTAACCTCCACAAAATGTTCAAGAATATGCTTAGTAGTAATAACATATGAGAGGTTGATATTTATCTCAAAAAAACTTATACCCTTTTTCCATTTTCAATAAATTGATTAATTGAAAAAATGTGATATGAAAAATTATTGTATCAATTTAGCTATGGTTTTTTGGGGTATTGATGTAACAGTCATCTAACCGCAATTTTACTCATTAAAAAAAAAAATATATATTCTAACCCTTTCGTGGTTCTTTATCCTTGGTTTTCTAACATCATCGTCATTATTGTAGGTCCTATGCATTCAATAATTTAATCATATCCACACTGATATTTAAGTTCCACATGCGCATTATCACTATGGCTCAGGTTTATGATGTTTGTCAATCATTTAATTCTTGTGATTGCCTATGGTTATATCGGCTCCAATCATTTATACTTTCGTGATTATATATGCATCCGGTTGTTATAATGGTTGGTTTATTTATACGTTGGATGGCTCTTGTTTAGCATTGCACATATAAATATGAAATAGCATCATTGTGATTGTGATATGAGTACTCTCCCGTGCATTCATACCTTAGGTTTTACACATGTCAATCGTTATTTCCTTGGGCTGTCAATCGATCTTGGTTTTATCAATGGACATCTGGCTATACTCATGCCGTCGATCGGATTTGAGATCCAACGGTGGTAACGCTCTAGGGTTTGGTAATGACCTTGGCCATAACGGATTTTCCAGGTCATTGTGCTTCTCCGTCGGTTGGCCTCCAGAGCGCCTCCGTCGAGGGTTTGGGCAGATTCCGGAGAAATTGTGGCGGATGGTGTCGTCTCAGTCTTCTGCAACCTTATTCCACCATGAGCTCAGGTATACGATTGCCCTTCTGGTCTACCTTATTTCCTTAATAAATTTATAACCGGTCTTCTCCGTCCATGCATAGCTTAATGGTATGTTCTTTTCTTTCACCGGCTGGTTCCCGCTATTTTGTCTTTCCGTTGTTTAACTAGCTCCTTCCACCTATTGCCGACAGGGTTTCCATAACCCGGATTCCTACGCTTTCCAGCAACCTACAGGTATTTATCATTTGGTTTATTTCTTCGTGTTTAATTTCATTGCTTAAACTGTGAATTGGATTGGCGGAGCCATCTCTTCTGTGAATAAACAAACTCTTCTAATCAAGTTCTCGGTTTCGTTTTCAGGTATTATTTCTCTGCTCCGTTCCATGTCCAAGTTCTCTCCTGGTTCTGGCTACGGCGGCTTC
This sequence comes from Pinus albicaulis, assembly GCA_034641835.2. NCBI lineage: Eukaryota > Viridiplantae > Streptophyta > Pinopsida > Pinales > Pinaceae > Pinus > Pinus albicaulis. The sequence continues at coordinate 157,419 of JAXQQM020090161.1, read as the reverse complement.
TTACCTCGCATTTTTATCTCAGGTACCCGGTTATTGGTGTGATTGGGGTTCCATGGCTCTTTGCAGACTGGAACCCTCGATTTGAACAAAGTTTATTAGAACGGCTAGGTTCTCTTAGGAGCCAGAAGCTTATTTTACAGTTTCCGGATTGAGATAATTTAATGGACATTGTTTATTGTGCCTTCGGCACGGCTACCTGTCGGATGACTTTGTTTTTAGACTCTGTCTTCAAGATGTTACCTATTCGCTCGGATAGGGTTTTAAGTTAAACTGTTTCTCTGATATTTTGACAGTGGAATTGTATCGGTTCTCTTGTATGGTTTATGAAACTCTTCCAGTTAAGCTGTGACTTTCTTTAACTAAAGACTGTTTCAATTTTTGATGCCTAAGGTTGACATGCGAATTCGGCTGTAACTCCTTCTTTATTTAATGCAACAGAACTCTCGTTTATGCATACACTCTGTGATTATAGGTTGAATGTTTACTGAACGTGATATATTAAAGTTACACGAGCTAAAGAAATATATCTTGTTTTTGGGTATTGTTTACTTCTTGTCTGTAATACTGTCTACTTCTCGTTTTCCATATTGTTTCATCTCTTTTCTTAAATACTGTAACTGCTTGCGAGATTTTCCAGAATTCTACTTTCAATGTTTCTTGTAGAGAAAGAAATGGATATCTAATTTCCTATTTTTCAATAGTTAATTTGCTCTTTTCTAAGAAGAAATATATACTACAGTGACCGGACCACCTTCCTGTCTAAGGTTATCATAGGTAGGGGGCGATTTATCCAGAAGCCCAAGTTTACTCAGGCATTTGGATTAACAGCCACCTATATTTATGTACTATCACTGGTTTGTTTTAATTGATTAATTCCTGTAATCACCACTATAGGACAGTGGACACTGACCAAGTTGTTTTAACCTACTCAAGTCCTCTCTGACAGTCTCCATGTCTTATGAACTCCTGTTCTAGTTGGTTAGCCAACTCTGTTCCTACTGTATACCTGCATTAATATTCTCGGTGACCTAACATTTACACTTACAGAGTCAAGTCTTCTAAATTACCTTTGGTTTATTATCTCTGAACAGTTAATTAAAAAGAATTAAAACTGCTGCTAAATACTACTGAGTTAGCAAGATAATAAACTTTATGGAATACTGATAAACTAACTGTATAATACTTAATGAAGTACTGATAACTAACTGCATCAGTCAGAAATTAATCCTTCATAAGAAATAAGAAAACCCATTAAAAACTACTCATCTGAATCTGAATCCGAATTCCTCTGATGGTACTCGATTCCTCCCGTCCACGAACTGGGCAATTACGTCCACAGTTCTCCCCCGAGCTTCTAGCTTGGGTCTTGTTGAACACAGTTTCCTGGAGGCGAGTTCTCAGGACAGTCCGGTCCAACTCTTCATCTCCAGTGAAAAACAGGATTTTTGGGGAGACTCGGGACAGTCTGGTCCAATTCTCCAACCCAGAGCTTAATCTGTCCTGGAATATCCTCCAGTTCTTACAGAGTCACTTCCTTTTCTTTTTCACAGAACCCCGAACTCTCCTTGGAATTTCCCCTTTATTCCAGAGTTTTCTCAGGTAACTGTAGAAACTGTTTTTCAGTTCAACTGACTCTAGATTTACTTTTACCATCAATTTTTACTCATAATAATTTCCACAAGTTAAATTTTATTCAAACATCAAAAATAGTTTTGTTCAGATATTTAATTAATTCATACTTAACCAATAAAGTATAACCATTAGTCAACTGCTAATATGGTGGTTACAGTTTTCCCCCTCTGGGAGAGAACACCATCCTCGGTGTTCTTATTCTAACTCAGAAAAAAAAGTTCAGGATAAGCCTCACGGACGAAACTTTCGTCTTCCCAGGTAGCCTCCTCTGGTCCAAAGTGCTTCCATTGCACTTTAACCTGGGCGATGGCTCGTTTCCGGAGCATGATTTCCCTCCGGTCTATTATACTGTGGGGTTCGACCAGAAATTCTCCGTCAGGTTCTACCTGCACACAATAAACTTAGTTTAATCAATAAATCCTTGTCATCATGTTATTAATTGAACCGTTATGCTTACCCTCTACCTGAATGTTCTGCCAATGGATAATGTGTCTTGTATCATGAACATATCGTTTTAATAACGATACGTGGAAGACGTTATGCACCCGAATATGGCTAGGAAGGGCTAAGCGATATGCTACTGGTCCTACCCTTTCCAATATCTGGAAAGGACCACAAAACTGAGGTGCTAACTTTGCACAGGAGGCCCATCTCAATGTGCTCTTCTTTGGCTTAATCCTGACATACACATGATCGCCAACCTCATACTCACGGTATGACCTTCTTCTGTCTGCGTACACCTTCTGTCTGTCTTGTGCTACTTTCAAATTCTGTCGTATTTTCTTCACCTCTGCTTCCATTTCTGCTAGCATGTCTTGGCCTAGCATGAGTCTATTCTCGGGGCTGCTCCAATTAATGGGAGTTCTGCATTGCCGCCCATATAGCGCCTCAAATGGACTCATCTTTAATGACTCTTGGTAACCATTATTGTAGGCAAACTCTATCAAGTGTATGTACTCCTCCCATTTTACTGGTTGTTGCATAACATACATTCTCAGCATGTCTTCCAACACTTGATTCACTCGCTCGGTCTGACCATCTGTTTGCGGGTGGTATGCAGTACTAAAATGTACTTGCATTCCTAATCCTGTAAACAACGCTTTCCAGAAAGCTGATGTGAATTTCACATCTCTGTCTGAGATAACGGTCTTAGGAATGCCATGCAGTCTGAAGATTTCTCGCATGAATAAGTCTGCTATCTGTACCGTCTTATAGGTGGATTGGACAGGTATGAAATGTGCCGACTTACTTAGTCTATCCACAACTACCATTATGGAATCATTACCTCGCTTTGATTTTGGTAACCCAGTGATAAAATCCAATGAGATCACCTCCCATTTCCATTCGGGAATGGGTATAGGTTGCATTAAGCCTGCTGGGTGCCGATGCTCCACTTTCACTTGCTGGCACTCTAAACACTTGGTTAGATAGCTTGCTATATCCTTCCTCATGCCTGGCCAACAGTGGTATTTTCTTATAGCTGTCAGCATCTTTTGATATCCTGGGTGCCCTACATAATTGCTTCTGTGATATTCGTCCAGCAACTTAGTTTTTAATTCTACTCTGTTTGGAATGACTATCCTTTTCTTGAAGATCAACAACCCATCCTGGTTAATCTCATAATCCCCTTGTCCACCTTGCCCTTTGGATTCTTGTGTCTGCTGCCACAAGTATTTATACTCAGGATCTTTGTCTGCTTCTTTTCTGATTTGTTCCAAAAATCTGGTTTCAATTTGGTTGACATATAACTCATAAAGGTTATGCAGTTTCCTGCTTAATGCATCCGAAACTTTGTTCTCTTTCCCCTTTACGTGTTGTAGATCAATATCAAATTCGCTTAACAAAGCGTTCCATCTTGCTTGCCGGGAATTCAAGTCAGCTTGTTTAAAATAACTAGTTAGACTACTATGATCGGTTTTCAACACAAACCTTTTTCCAAGTAAATAGTGTCTCCATACTCAAAGAGCATGCACAACTGCAGTCAGCTCTAGATCATAAGCTGAATATCGTTGCTCATGTTCCTTTAGCTTGCGGGATTCATATGCAATTACCTTCCCTTCTTGTGATAATACAGCCCCAACTCCTTCCTTGCATGCATCTGTACAAACCTCGAATTCCCTATCCGGATCTGCTACACTTAATACCGGTGTTGTTGTCAATAACTGCTTCAATCTTTCAAAACTTTCCTGACATTCTTTTGTCCACTTAAAGATTTTCCCTTTTCTTTGTAAAGAAGTAATGGGAAATGCTATTTTTGAAAAACCCTTTATAAATCGCCGGTAGTAGCCAGCAAGGCCCATAAATGATCGTATATCTGCCACATTCTGTGGCACCTTCCATTCCATGATAGTCTTAATTTTCTCCGGATCCACCGCAATACCCTTTTTCGAGATGACATGTCCAAGGTATTGTATTTCTTCTTTGAAGAAATCACATTTACTGAATTTCGCATACAACTGATGTTTCCTTAACATCTCCAGTACCAAACGCAGATGTTGTTCATGTTCCTCCGCATTCTTAGAATAAATCAGTATGCCATCAATGAAAATTAACACAAAGTTATCCAAATAAGGGTGGAAAATACAATGCATCAGTCTCATAAAAGTGGCTAGTGCATTAGTTAGCCCAAAAGGTAATACCACGAACTCATAGTGGCCATACCTGGTGCGAAAAGCAGTTTTGTGTATATCTTCATCCTTAATTCTGATCTGGTGATACCCAGATCGTAAATCAATTTTTGAGAACACAGTAGCTCCCTTTACTTGGTCAAACAAGTCATCAATACGGGGTAGGGGATACATGTTCTTAACTGTCAGCTTATTTAACTATCGGTAATCCATGCACATGCGCATGGTTCCATCCTTTTTCCTAACAAACAGCACAGGTGCTCCCCAGGGTGATACACTGGGTCGTATATGCCCTTTGTCTAATAATTCCTGAAGCTGCATTTTTAACTCAGTCAATTCTGGCACACTCATACGGTAGGGAGTTCGCGAAATTGGCGAAGCTCTTGGTAGCAGCTCTATTGTGAAATCAACATCTCTTTTAGGTGGTAATCCTGGTATTTCTTCAGGGAATACGTCTTTGAATTGTTGTACTACAGGTATATTTTCTAGCACAGCTGCTTTATCCTTAGACTCAGATAGTCCGACTTGTATGGCATACAGCTGGCATCCCTTTCTCATGCATTTTGCCATTTGGGAAGCGGTAATTGGACGCAAATGTACAGGCTTCTTTATGCCCCGAATTTCTTGGCGATTACCATTCTGATCTCTGTAGTAAACTATCTTTTCTTTACAGTCGATGAGAGTCCAATGTTTCTCTAACCAATCCATACCCAACAATACGTCATAGGATCCCAAAGGCAGAATATTTAAATCTACCATTAACTGCTGCCCACCGATTTGCAATGCACAATCCGGTATTTTGGCACTAACTCTTCTTTTAGCTCCTGTAGCTAACTGTACCAACCAACTCTTTTTAAATTTTTGACTTGATAGTTTACAGTTTTCTACTAACTTAGGACTTATATAACTTAGACTTGCGCCTGGATCTACCAAAACAAAAACAGTTTGGGATGACAGTTTACCTTCCAGTTCTATCATGGTGGGTTGGAAGTCAGCTTGCCGGTCCTCCAATGATGCGTTAATTCTGGGTATGCTTCTGGCAATATCTCCCACAGTAGAAGCCTCCTGCAAATTATTCATTGTTTCAGTTTTACCCCGCTGTGGGCAATCTCGGTAGTAATGTGCTGCCCCGCAGCCCCAACATTGCATAGGTGGCCTCTGGTTGTGGGGTTGCTCCAGTTTATTTGAAGCTTCCACCGTCTTGTCCTCCCCCGGCCATCTAATCCTCTGATGGTTCCTACCGAATTGCTTGTTAACTGAACTCCTGGCTGAGCTTCTAAAATTACTGGGTTTGCCCTTTTTGAAACCAACACCGTTCCTATTTTCCTTCTTTGTTTGCCACCCTTTACTTTGGTCTACTTTACTTTTCGCTTGCTGATAACACAGCCTTGCCTTTTTGATGGCCTCATCCATTGTCTTTGGGTTAACAAACTCGATACGTTCCTTCATATGGGCAGGTAAACTGCTTAGAAATCGCTGAACCTTGGCCTTCTCATCTCTTAAGTACGGTACATAGCGCAGTAATGATGTGAACTTAGTGATGAACTCGTCCATGGTCAATTGTCCTAGCCTTAAATCATGGAATTCCCGAGCCTTTTCATCATAGAAGCGCTCAGTCAAGTACTTGTCTTTGAAGTACTGCTGAAACTTATCCCATGTCACATCCTGATCCTCTATACCCCGCACATTCTTCACTTCTTCCCACCATAGGGTGGCTTTATCCTTCAGCTGGTAAATGGCTAACCGTGCCTTGAGACCACTGTCATAATCATACACCTGAAAGTATTTGTTCATATTAATCAACCATGCCTCTGCCACTTCCTCCTTTTCGCCATCGAACGTAGGTGGCTTTATCTTTCTGAATTATCCATGCAGCTCCACCTTTTGTTTTTTGTTTGTCTTTCTTTCAGTTTCATTTTCAGATTCAGCCTCATTAAAATTTCTGTTTGGATGACTTCGCTGTGACACGCTTCTTTCTCTTCTGCCTGTACCTTGCTCCTCTGATTGCTGTTCGTCTTCTCCTTGAAACTCTCTGTCAGCACTGGGCTTTTCAACCCTTTGATTCTGTTTATCGGAGAGGCTCTTTAAGATCCTCTCCTGTTCCTGCATCATCCTTGCATTATCTTTGCGTACTCTTTCCATCTCCTCCTGTAGCTGTTGTACTGTGTGCAACAAAATGCGAGTCTGATGTTGCTGTTCTTCAATCAATCTGTTAGACCGCTGATGCTGCTCTATTCCCAGTTGAACCCACATTTCGGGGTTTCCTTCTGGTGGAGGTGGAATCTCTCCGGCATTTCGCTGTTGCTGTTGTGAGGGTGTCCGTCTTGGTTGTCGTTCCATCTAATTATCTCACTGTGCATGAAAGCATACAATTTGTAACGTCAGTTGACCCAATAGGGCCCAGCGTTGTAACGCTGCTCTGATACCACTTGTAACAGTCATCTAACCGCAATTTTACTCATTAAAAAAAAAATTTATCCTAACCCTTTCGTGGTTCTTTATCCTTGGTTTTCTAACATCATCGTCATTATTGTAGGTCCTATGCATTCAATCATTTAATCATATCCACACTGATATTTAAGTTCCACATGCGCATTATCACTATGGCTCAGGTTTATGATGTTTGTCAATCATTTAATTCTTGTGATTGCCTATGGTTATATCGGCTCCAATCATTTATACTTTCGTGATTATATATGCATCCGGTTGTTATAATGGTTGGTTTATTTATACGTTGGATGGCTCTTGTTTAACGTTGCACATATAAATATGAAATAGCATCATTGTGATTGCGATATGAGTACTCTCCCGTGCATTCATACCTTAGGTTTTACACATGTCACTCGTTATTTCCTCGGGCTGTCAACCGATCTTGGTTTTATCAATGGACATCTGGCTATACTCACGCCGTCGATCGGGTTTGAGATCCGACGATGGTAACGCTCTAGGGTTTGGTAATGACCTTGGCCGTAACCGATTTTCCAAGTCATTGTGCCTCTCCGTCGGTTGGCCTCCAGAGCGCCTCCGTCAAGGGTTTGGGCAGATTCCGGAGAAATTGTGGCGGATGGTGTCGTCTCAGTCTTCTGCAACCTTAATCCACCATGAGCTCAGGTATACAATTGCCCTTCTGGTCTGCCTTATTTCTTTTTAAATTTATAACTGGTCTTCTCTGTCCATGCATAGCTTCATGGTATGTTCTTTTCTTTCACCGGCTGGTTCCTGCTATTTTGTCTTTCCATTGTTTAACTAGCTCCTTCCACCTATTGCCGACAGGGTTTCCATAACCTGGATTCCTATGCTTTCCAGTAACCTACAGGTATTTATCATTTGGTTTATTTCTTCGTGTTTAATTTCATTGCTTAAACTGTGAATTGGATTGGCGGAGCCATCTCTTCTGTGAATAAACAAACTCTTCTAATCAAGTTCTCGGTTTCGTTTTCAGGTATTATTTCTCTGCTCCGTTCCATGTCCAAGTTCTCTCCTGGTTCTGGCTACGGCGGCTTCTTACCTCGCATTTTTATCTCAAGTACCCGGTTATTGGTGTGATTGGGGTTCCATGGCTCTTTGCAGACTGGAACCCTCGGTTTGAACAATGTTTATTAGAACGGCTAGGTTCTCTTAGGAGCCAGAAGCTTATTTTACAGTTTCAGGATTGAGATAATTTAATGGATAATGTTTATTGTGCCTTCGGCACGGCTACCTGTCGGATGACTTTGTTTTTAGACTCTGTCTTCAAGATGTTACCTATTCGCTCGGATAGGGTTTTAAGTTAAACTGTTTCTCTGATATTTTGACAGTGGAATTGTATCGCTTCTCTTGTCTGGTTTAGGAAACTCTTCCGGTTAAGCTGTGACTTTCTTTAAATAAAGATTGTTTCAATTTTTGATGCCTAAGGTTGGCAATGCGAATTCGGCTGTAACTCCTTCTTTCTTTAATGCGACAGAACTCTCGTTTATGCATACACTCTGTGATTATAGGTTGAATGTTTACTGAACGTGATATGTTAAAATTACACGAGCTAAGGAAATATATATTGTTTTGAGTACTGTTTACTTCTTGTCTGTAATACTGTCTACTTCTCGTTTTCCATACTGTTTCATCTCTTTTCTTAAATACTGTAACTGCTTGCGAGATTTTCCAGAATTCTACTTTCAATGTTTCGTGTAGAGAAAGAAATGGATATCTAATTTCCTATTTTTCAATAGTTAATTTTCTCTCTTCTAAGAAGAAATATATACTACAGTGACCGGACCACCTTCCTGTCCGAGGTTATCATAGGTAGGGGGCGATTTATCCAGAAGCCCGAGTTTACTCAGGCATTTGGATTAACAGCCGCCTGTATTTATGTACAACACTGGTTTGTTTTAATTGATTAATTTCTGTAATCACCACTATAGGACAGTGGACACTGACCAAGTTGTTTTAACCTACTCAAGTCCTCTCTGACAGTCTCCATGTCTTATGAACTCCTGTACTAGTTGGTTAGCCAACTCTGTCCCTACTGTATACCTGCATTAATATTCTCGGTGACCTAACATTTACACTTACAGAGTCAAGTCTTCTAAATTACCTTTGGTTTATTATCTCTGAACAGTTAATTAAAAAGAATTAAAACTGCTGCTAAATACTATTGAGTTAGCAAGATAATAAACTTTATGGAATACTGATAAACTAACTGTATAATACTTAATGAAGTACTGATAACTACTGCATCAGTCAGAAATTAATCTTTCACAATAAATAAGAAAACCCATTAACAACTACTCATCTGAATCTGAATCCGAATTCCTCTGATGGTACTCGATTCCTCCCGTCCACGAACTGGGAAATTACGTCCACAGTTCTCCCCCGAGCTTCTAACCTGGGTCTTGTTGAACACATTTTCCTGGAGGCGAGTTCTCAGGATAGTCCGGTCCAACTCTTCATCTCCAGTGAAAAATAGGATTTCTGGGGAGACTCGGGACAGTCCGGTCCAATTCTCCAACCCAGAGCTTAATCTGTCCTGGAATATCCTCCAGTTCTTACAGAGGCACTTCCTTTTCTTTTTCACAGAACCCCCAACTCTCCTTGGAATTTCCCCTTTATTCCAGAGTTTTCTCAGGTAACTGTAGAAACTGTTTTTCAGTTCAACTGACTCCAGATTTACTTTTACCATCAATTTTTACTCATAATAATTTCCACAAGTTAAATTTTATTCAAACATCAAAAATAGTTTTGTTCAGATATTTAATTAATTCATACTTAACCAATAAAGTATAACCATTAGTCAACTGCTAATATGGTGGCTACATATGTGAGGGTTAGAATATTTATGGGATGGATGAATGATTTATTTATAATGATTTAATATTTTGATAAAGAAAATAATAACCATTTCACTCAACCATACTTTAATTGAGTTGTATTAGAATTTTTATAATAATATTATTTATAATTACAACTTAGTTAATAAATAAAGTTAATAGATTTCTAATTTCTTAAATGGTTTTGGAGAAAAGAGTTACCTTCTTTATCTTTTTTATTTTTTATTTCTAATTTAAATTTAAATTTGACTATTACATATTTACTCTATATAATAATAATAAAACAACTAACATTAAAAAAAAATTTGTTTAACACAAATAAAATAATAAAAAATATATATTATTAATACTTAAAAAAATTATAAGGTTTAATAATATTAAAACTATTTTATATTATTCATTAATAATAAATTTAAGATGATAAATCAATGTTCATCTTAGTATATGAAAATTAATAATTCATATAAAAAACATTAATGATCACAATTTTAGAAAAATTGAATAATATGAAAAAATGTTATTAAATTTTATATATATATATATATATATATATATATATATATATATATATATATATATATATGATTTTATTAATATTTAAATAATTATTCTAATAAAATTAATCTATAATTAATTAAATAATAAATTAAATTTATTTATAAAAATATTAAAGGTCAAAAGAATTTAAAGACCATAACATAGTGTGTTTGAGGGAGATTATATTATTTTTTAGTGAGAAATTATTAGATGTCTCAATTCTAAAGTGGGATTATCATAAAAAATGACATAATATATTGGGGGATATATAGGGAGTAAAGAGTTTTTATATTGGTAAGTATAAAAGATGGAGCTCAAAGAATGAAAAAATGTAAAGGGTTATAAAAAATGTTAATGAAAAAATAGATACCTACAATATCTAGTGAAAGTATGAGTTTTCTACATTAGGAAGATGTATTGGGTTTGTATTGGTGGTAGGGGGTTAAATAATGTGATTTTTAGAGGTAGTTTCCAATATGTAGTCAAATTAGGGTATTGTTTAGTATGCCATGAACAAGTCAGAGAGTTATTGAGGTTTATTGAGTGAAGCCCCAGTGGATTATCATTTAGATTTTTTTAATGGAATATATGTTTTTTTTTTACCAAAAAGAGCAGTAGTTATATATATATATCGCAAAACTAGGATTTTACATCAAGATTTCGAGCCTGATAAGGGTTTCTGAGAATACATTTTTCCCATCCTCCCCTTAGTTATCAACATGTGGCTATATATTTTGCAGCACTAATTTAACAATTATCTACAAGTGTATTTTGCCATCAAAAAACAAAATTAAACTATCAGAGGACACAGATTAATCCTCCATCAGAGATGGACTATTGAGGTTGAGTCTCATGTACTCTTCTTTCACCCTCGGATTATTCTCCACCAATTTGAGCTTCAAATGCTCAATTTCCTGCCGTAGTGCGTCGACCTTGTCCTCAAGCTTCTGGATTCACTCCTTCTTGTCTATATGATGTTCTTGCATATCCAACGCATCCTTATGATGTTGGTGGATGCACATCTGCATAATTGCGAGACCATCCCTGAATTCCCTATGCTCCTGCACACAAACTTCACAGGTTTTCTTGATTCTGCCACCTTCCTGAGCCCAACTCTCCCACGACCCACCAGACCAAGGTTGTCGGAGGCCCCAGGATCTAGCCCCAAACTCACAACAACCGAATTGCTCTGCACACTCATATTGGCAATCGAGATGCAACTAGAGTGACAACCTTCCAAGATGTCGTGAACCCTCCACATAGTTAAGTTCCTAACCCTCGACACTTGCCTACCAGTATGCTCAATGCAATTGACCACCCTCGTACTAACCACACTGACAAGAGATTTACAAAGATTGCTTAGGAACCTCGGCCACGACCGCTGGACCATAGCGAAGACCACCCAAGAAGAGACTGACCAAAACCCATAGCAAAAGATCTTACTGTTACTTCATATATATAAAGCTCAGGAACAAATTCTGATGCAAGACTGTGGCATCGTACCCTTGATGCTAAAATCCCAATATTCCACCATTATTTCCCTACACTTCACATCATCCTTCATCCTAACCCACGCCTTCCTCCCACATGCGAGATGTGATATTCAGATCAGTGAGAATAAATGCATCACACCATCTCCCATAATTCACATGGAGCCATTGCTGGATCGCTAACCACTGCAGTCACTTCGAGGTCGAGAGATCATATTTCTCATGCTGGGAGGCCTCTAGATACCAAGTGTAGGACATGTGTGATGAAAGAAACCATGTTGCATCAGGATATAATGCAGATCAATTCCACGAGGCAAGAGGACGTACCAGATTGCATTTACGCTGATGGGACAAGGGATAAGGAAAGAAGTTCAGGGCCAGCCATGAGGTGGCATCTCACATGGCAAAGAAAGAGGGTGACGGGGAGGGGTGAAGGGGAGTGGATTGGGGGTAAGGGAAAGGGGGAGGGAGGTGAAGGGAGGGGGGAAATGGTTAAGGAGAGGGGAGTGAGAGGATAATAGGGGGTTATAAAAAGGCTAATCCTCAAACAACTATGTGACTACTTATACCATTCCTCTTTATCTGGCCAAGAGTGCCTTTCTTGATCTAGTTTTTTAAAGCCTTAGACATAATTAAGGAATGTATAATGTTTCCTATATATCATTCACTATACTGCTCCCTACCTTCATATAGAAGGCCAAATTTGCTTACTTATCTGCCCCCTAGTTATTTCCTCTTTGGATGTGGTAGAATTTCACTCGGTCAAAGAGAGGAATCATGCATTAGGATCACTTGATGATATGGTTTAGATTCATGTTTTGAGTTGTTGAATTGTATTTCATATGTTTAATTATCAGCATGGAGTCCCCTAGGAATTGTAATTCCTTGATGCCTTTTTTTTGCCAGAGAAAACCGGAGGAATAAACCATAGGCCTCATCTTGATTGTTTGTTTTCCTTCCGAGTCTCTAAGCATATTGCATATTTGACTTCTATGTTTCCTTCGAGATTAATGAGAATCCCTTCCCCTCCCACCACCCCAAGGAATGACATTATGTTAGTAGTGAAAATTTATTGAATATTTTAATTTAAAAATAGTTATCATTAACAAGATTTTTTTAATGAAATAAATTAATAAGTAAAAAAAATTAATATGTCAATTTAGGTTTTTTTACTATAGTTAGGTAGATAAAATCTATCTTTTTTATTCCATTTCAAATATAAGTGTTTTTGGTTTACTTGTTAACTCTTTTTTATATAATGAACATAGATCCATCTTAACTCCAGATCAAATCCCTCAAGGTGCAAAACTTGAGGAAATATTTGATAATCCTTGATTCAAGATGGATCTACACTTGTTTAAAATATAATTTCAAAGGCAATGGGAAACCACACCGCCTGGAATTACTCATTGGTGGTCTGTGTAAAGGGAGGACTTTAGCTCGTGCTAAATAATATTAACTTGTTTCCTTATATCCAAGAAATAGAATCTCTTAACTAAACAAAAGTAATTTTAGAGAATATACTGATTATATATATATATATACACTTTTATTTTTATTTTAAATAATTTTACTATTTTTTTTTTAATGTAATTGATTTGAGTCAAAATGTTTAGAGAAAATAACATAATAGAATATTACAATATCTTCTCACTCTTTCGTACCATTATTTAATATACATAAAATTAAATAAAATATATATCTTTTATATTATTAAATAAAATTATTATAATATTTAAAAAATAATAATTATAATTATAATATAAATAAAATAAGTATAATATAAAAGATATAATAAAATTAATTTTAAAACTTAAAATAATAATCTTAAGCCGCATTAACTAATATGATCCAAAATATATTTGGACAATGCAAGCACAAACAATATTTCTCTAAAAATAATTATTAAACGTATAACATATAATATAGGCCTTAGATTGACGCGTGGTGTTCTAAGGATTCATCCTGACAACAATGCGGTATTACTAATAATAAACACTTTAAAGGACGCATAACGCAATGGTCTGAGATACTCTAGTTCCAGATTCCAATGAAGCTATGGGCGCAGCATTCCTTTTTATTCAGAACCTCCAGCAACCGGACGAGAAACATCTGTCAGCAGCCGACCCATTTGACCCAGTGATATCCTAAATATCTGTATTTTTCATAATTTTTTTCTATGATGCTATTTGGCAAATTGAAAAAAGGAGAAGTTGCTGAAGTAAGCATGCCACAGAGAGAAGTTGCTGAAGTAAACTGGCCACGACATTGTCCATTCCTCTTCTGATTAGATGGATGAGGTGAATGAAATTTGATTTCCATATATCAACCGCAATTGGCCTATCTAATTCTCTGGTTTTCGTTTCAGCAACCTTAAATGTTTTTAGACTTTTTGAGTTAATGATGTTGGTTTGTTTATCAATTTGCTGTTTCCAGTTTTTCTTTGACTACATAGAGCATTTGCATTTGCATAGCATTGTGTGCAAAGGACGGAATAATATTCTACAAGATATACAGGTACACTGTAGCTCTTTCCCAACACCTCCATGTTTGTGCTTATTTGTGGTGTTATTATGATTTGATTTCTTTAGATAAACCACACTTGCAATTTGATGATGTTTATTTATTTTTGCTGCCAGCGTTTTCTGGCATCTCTGCTAGCATATAGATAGAAGACTGAGTGCAAAGGGCAAAGTGGAGGAAGGAATGAAGCAATGTGTTTAACGTTTTTTTTTTTTTAAGGTACGGTTTAGATGATCCTCTTCTGGCTGGCTTGCTTGTGTAGTAGTTGATAGCATTTATTTGGGATTAAAAATATAAAAGTTATTTTAAATTTCTTTCTAAGTGATTAAAGATATAGCGAAGGGGATTCAGTTAGCGTGTGAATGCTTTTTAGATTTTGGACAAACAAACTGTCTAAATAAATAACATGCGTTCCATGTTAGTGTATGTTAGTGGGGAATGTTTTTTCAATCAATCATAATGAAACATAGACTCAAAAGTTATTTTGGAAAAACAAACAAATTGTCTAAATAATAATGAAATATAGACTCCAAAGGTACTTTGGGCAAAAAAAAACAAATTGTCTAAATAAATAACTTGTGTTTGTGTTCCATGTTAGAGTATGTTAAGGCGTTTTTAGTCTATCTTTAAATAAAACATATTCATATAAACACTGTAGGGTCTATGAGAATTATATGTAATGAAGGGAGGGCACCACACTTTGTTTATTTTTGTTGCAATTTACTTTGTTTCACACTTAGTCTTATTACTCTCGGGGTCGTTTTCTCTCATTAATTACCGATCTAAAAAATTGGAATTATTTGATCATTTTTTAGAGTTTTTATTTCCATTTGTAATGTGATTGTTTATGTTGGAATAAACTGGAGCGTAATCTTATTATTTTCAAATCTATGAATAAATTGTAGCATTGGGTTGAAGAATTGGAATGAAAAATGATTCTCATTTGTAAATGTGATTATGTGTGCATGTGTAATTTAGTTACAAATCTTTGTGTTTGTTGGCTACATTGCCCTCACAGTCACTTTTTTTTGTTTTCTTAATTTCTTCTCTTTTCACTATTTATTTTTGCTGAAACTTGCCTTTGGCTTCCTCAACCATGGCTGCATTGTCATTCTCTATACATTTTTTTCTATTTAAATCTATAACAATATTATTGCCTCGAGTGGTGGAAATCTGGGATTGAACTTAGAATCCGTTTCTCTCCCAAAAACCACCTTATTCTATTCGTTAAAATCACTCTTCTCTTAGTTTATTCATGTTAGTTGAAGTGTATAATGGATATACATGATATATGGTGTACATTATGCATCAGGTTTATTTATTTTATTTGATGTGTACGGTAGGACCTAGTCATGACCCCTGTGTTCAATTAGCTCAAAGCTTTGTGTATTGGGTTTATTTGTTTGATCAAATGTGTACAGTGGACCTAGTCAAGACCCACATGTTCAATCAACTTAGATTTTGGTGTGTTGGGTTTATTATTTACTTGACAAGTATGACCAGGTGTTCGATTGGCTTAGGGCTCAAGCATGATGAAGATAGTATATTGTATAGGTTTTGACTTCTTGTGATTTGCTAATTGTCAATAGCCACTTAAAAATACAAAGTCATATTCTTAATTTTTTTTAAGTGGTACGAGATTTTTTGGAGAATCGGTAACTTAGAAAGATCAGTTACCACTATTACACTATATACAATTATTTCATAAATGCCACAAACATGCGAGTTACAACATGTCTCAGAAGACTTGACTCCCACAGTTGAGGAAATGAATTGTTCACCAAACCATTTGAGCTAAGATCCTTGGACGAAAAAATTGTTTTCTATTAATTAAATTGTCTCTTTTGTTATTTTTGGTTTACTAGCATATCTGTGACTTGTAGGACAAACTTGTGGTTGAAGAAACTGTGATCTAGGGGCATCTAAGCCATCAAAATCACGCGGGGATCACATTTTCTTTGGACCACACCAACCCTTAACATGGTTGGATTTTTTTTAATGTCTCCTCTTGACTACTGCGAGTTTCAAACCTTATCTACCCTACAGAGCCAAACCCTCGAAATTCAATCACACTAGTGGGATTTAACAATAATAAAATCTATGTTGTTTGTACAGTATTTACATGGTTATTGAAAAAGTAATCCTGGGTTGTAATCAAGAATGATAAATTTAATTTATATTAATATATAATAGTGAATGATCTCGATAGCTTCGAGGGTTATCTCAATTGGTCGAGTTCTAGTAGTTAAGCACCAATGCTATTCAGAGGCCACAGGTTCAATTCTCTCGATGCTCACAGGGCCAGGCTTCATGTTTGCGCTGGTAGGAAGCGATCCCTTCGGGTGGATCTGCTTGGAAAAATATTTTGTGGACGTAGTGAGTCACCAATATCCGAGCACTGTGAACCACAGAAAAAAAATCACTGAACGATCGCGATGAATGGGACACATACATTGATTTGGACAACATTAGGATCAATGGGATATGAAGAAAAATTTATACTCAACTAGAGTTCCTTATGTAAAGTACAAGAAAAAATGAGTAATATGTCTCAATGAATTTGTACTTTGAGTGTGTGAAATTTGAATTACAAAAGAGATATGATATTGAGTGCTCCTTTGAATATCAATTGATTTTTTGGTTTCTTCATATCTGTGTAAATAATGGGCTAGAAAGACATAAGGTCATAAATTGGGCTGGATTTGGAAATTTGTAAGTCGGTGCATGTGCATAAAACAACATTGGCATATACCCATCTTGTAACATCTTAGAATAGCTTCCGTGAGTATAAAAACTCCTCTTATCTAATGAAAAGGGAAACATATATCTATTCTTTATAATTTGTCCAAGATGCAAAAGTATGATCAAGGAGAATGGTTCAATGAAGTGTTATTTCGCTTCGAGCTCCATCTTATATAAACAAAGTATCCCCATAACTAATATATCCACTACTCACCAGGTATGTGACCATTAGTTTCCCCTCTTTGGTGAGAATAAATTTGAATTCTTGAGTTGACCATAAGATAAGTTAGAGAAACAATAAAATCATTCTCTATTTGAAGATATGTAATGTCCCTGATTAAATTATTTTTCTAAGACGAATTTCTATTTTTGCAATTGGGTGTTGGGAAATATTTTGGCATGTAAACTTAGGAAAAGTGGGCAGAGAGAGTCCCCACTTAATTTTTGGAGAGATGGAGGCCACCAACATTAGAGAAAAGGAAAGATTAAATTGGTAGTGGGATGTGGGGCTACCCAAAAGAGGGAATTCAAACCCCTTAGGAAAATCGAGCTAGGGAGAAGGAGGTCGAATTCGTGGGACCCACAAGGAGAGAAAAGGGGCAACCAAGATAAATAGAAGGAAGAGGCATCATTTTGGGGGCTTTTGATAATTTGAATTTCTGAATTTGAGTACTCTTGAGCTACATAGCCAAGACTACCAGTGTTGCTTAGCATAAGGAGATTTCTGGGTGGAAATTTCAGCTCTTCCTTCGGTGGACTTAGAGTGCCACTTGAGGAGAGAATTTCAGGACTTAGTGGGAAGAGAATTGATGGATATCGTGGGTCATATCATCTCTTGCTTCGACTAATTTGAGCTTACAGGTGGATGCAGTAGCAGAAATCATACCACTGAGTTGAGGGAGTTTCAAGGGGTATTTTGGTTGGAGGATTTAGGAGAAATTTCACTATCAGTGGACCACCAATTGTGGAAAATTTCAAGGCTGGAAGTTGCTGCTCTTGAGAGAGCCAAATTTTCCATTCTAGGACCTGTGTAGAAGTGTCACTAGGCAAAATTTGCGGTGTTGGATTCATCTCTATTGTGCCAGATTTTGGAAGGAAATCCTCACTTCTTCTAGAATAAATTTTCAAAGCATTTCTACAGCGGATTGAGGAGGTATAAGTGCCATATTTAGCAGTTGTGGTTGTGGGGGATGTGGTTTCTGCTAAGGAGGGCTTAACACCAATTTTGGGTAATTCTAGGAGGTCGGAATTAGCTCAACTCATTTATGGGTTTTTTCAGTCAAGGGTCAAGGAGTTGGCTCCTAATTTTGCATTATTTTTGGGGGGGTTTTGGTGCCCCAAACAAAAAAATTATTTGGCAGCCAGTGGGGAGGAGTGAGCTGAAATTTTGGGTCCCAGGTGGTCGGTAGAATTTGCCAAAATCCTTTCTGGGTTTTTTTGGGTTTGTGGTGGAAAGCCCAAGATTAAGTTGGTAGAATTTTCTTAGCACTTTTGGAGGTTCAAACAGGGGTTTCTTCCAGCTAGTAGTTGCAAAACTTCCAGGGTCAGTGTAGTACATTGAGGAGAAGTCTTTCCTTTGCATCTAGGTAGCTTTTTCTCACCTGTGATTCTCTAGCTTACTTTGGCAAGCCCAGTTGCACTACTCTCCTTTTGATAATAAAATGACTCAGTTTGGCACAGTTCTGGTGCAATTTTCTGCGTGTTTAATTATTGTTTGAATTTTTCTGTGTTGCATGTGTATTTTTCTTAATATCATTGTTAATTTTCCATTTGGAACATTAAAGTGGTATCAGAGCATGATCTTGGCCAGTTGTGGGGGAGCTAGCAAGATCATGGAGGTTTTGGCCATGCATGCATAGTGCCTAGTGAATTTATGGGCACTCCAATGACATAGAAAGGAAAAGTAGATAGGGGATTATGGTAGAGCTGATGAGGCAGAACCAAAATTTGAGGAGGCAAAACCAACAGGTCCTAGAGGGTATGCAAAAAATGGTACAAACCAACAAAGAAGCCAAGCACGCACAACCCAAAAGTACAACACCTTCTAGAATTAAGAACGAATGCCACGATAGTGTGAGAGGCCATTCTACAGTAGAATGAGGAGATGGAGGGCATGAGAGCAGTTTTTGTTGAGTTAGTGGACAAAGTGATTTGCATTGGGGAACGGTTGGGTTCCCTAATGGTTCAGCAGGAGTGCACATTAGAGCGAAGGGGTAGCCCTACTCAGACACACATAGATGAGGTTGGAAGCACTAGTAGGTTACCATTTCACATTGGAGAGGCAGAGGCATAGTCACTTCCACAGATTTGATGTGTTGACCAGGATGGTGAGATGAGGCGACATGAGTTGCGTAGGGTGCAACCTTTGCAGAATGGAGGGTTAGTTCAGTGTACGAGAGTTCATGCTCTTGATCCTTCCCTTGGGGTTGGATGGCAAGATATTCTGAGTTGGTGATCGATGGAGTGGGCTAGGCATATGGAGTCGGTCATAGGCCAGGGTGAGAGTCAACAGACACATTGAAGCATCATGGTTACTGGAGGCCCAAGTTGGCATTAGGATCCAGGTGGGACTACCTACTGTGAAAATTCCTTAAATCTAGAATCCTATTGTAGCAACTGGTATTAATTCTTCTAACTGATAAATTAATTATTCAGTTTATTGCTATGGCAACATCAAATTAAACACACTGCAACTTTCACTAAAAAAACTGCAGAAAAATACAAGTGTGGAAACAAAAAATGCACAAGAGTAAATCATAGACACATCTGACAGTTATTTTTAGACTAATGTCCCTGAAAAAACCAAATGCAGGAAAATTGGTGCAGCGGCTAAGGGTTTTATTATTAAGTAGTAGTAATTTCTGAATACAATCTCTGGATGCCTCTCCTGGAAATCTGATTACAGAGAATATCATTGACGGTGATATTAGTGAGGTTACATCACACTATCACAAGAAATCCTGGCTAATCCAGCCACTGAATGAGCTGCCCCTAACAGCCTCTTTGCAGTCCTAGCGTCAACCCTCCTGGTTACATCATCACCCCTTCTGCTGATCGATTTGCTGGCCAAGAACTTCGATTTCTGCCTCCCGGTCTCACACCTCGGCTCCCAACTTTAGTCGATTCCTTCAGCGAATTACCGTATTCCCTCTGGGCTTCTGTGTAGCCTTGCGTGGCTCTGCGTCAACCTATTTGGCTCTGCACTGCCTCTGTTGGATCTCTCTCTTCCTTCTCTGCTGATGATTCTCCAATCCAGAAATATTTCTCCTCAGATACTATCCTTGCCCCTCTCTGTAAAGAATCTCTTGATCGATATTTCCTCTAAGAACTGCTTACTTCAGAAATTTGATCTCTTGATCCTTACTGTCTTTTCAAAATGACCCTTAAAACCCTTCTTATAATCTTCTCGTTGAAACTTCAACGGCCGAGATTAAATCTCTAATCAACGACTAAGATTAACTTTTGACTTGATCCACTTTTTCTAGAACATTCACATCCATATTCTATTAATTCACTTTAATTATTTTATTTTCCTAAGTTTAGACTTAGGGTCTTTTTAAAATAATTAGTTCTTTTAATAAAATACAATCTGGGTGGAATTTCCTGGGTTCTGCCTCATGGATGTAGAACTTGATGACTATAGAATTTGATAGCATAATTATCTCCTCTTCTTTGATGTAGCCTCTAAAAAGGATCCAAGGGGTGGAAGGAGGGGAAGGGATTCTCTTAACCTGATGGAAATATGAAAGATAAGTTTTGTTGGGGATTGGATCAAAGAATGGATAATCTACTGAGATGTATGTAATCTACCTTGGCGTCTAGTAAGACAAAGATCACTACATATCTTCCATTTTCATCTTCTAGGATTCTCTCATCACAATCCAACATCTTCATTCAAGCTCTCTACCTAAGAATAATATCCTTTCACTTCTCCTCAGCGGAATCAATTGCATATTTGAATCATTTACACACAAGTATTATTATCATATCCTTCATGGTCAAAACAAAGAATTTAATACTCAAGCCAACCTCACATGTAATCTGGAAGAAGGATAATGTGATGTTAATGGATCCCTCAGTTGGAAGGTTATTCCGTGATCATTTCAAATTATGACTCTATATCTTCACCTCTAAATATAAATTAATCTTGGACAATGGCTTGGACTAATTTGATTATAAGGAATATGGTGATGACCTCCCCTCTAAGCCTTCGAAATTGGCCCATTTTGATTGCAACTCGAGGATCAACAAGTGGTGTATTAAGCATGTTTGGTCATATGAGGTGGTAAGCTCCATGAATGGCCATTGGAGAAATTATGCAAGACAAGTGCCATTGATCGAATCTGGATTCCTCTGATCTCTCATATATTCCTTTATACTGAGCCTTATTTGTATCATATGGGATAATATTATGAATTTTGATACGTTGTCATATCCTGCAGCGTGGGAGCTCTTGAAACTACATCCAACATTCATGGAGGTTTATCTCAAGCTTATGTCATAATATTTTGCTCATAATTACATAAATCAAAGCTTTGTAGCCTAAATTTTTTCCAACGCTATGCGTGGAGGGATTTCTAGCATTTTAATTCAAGTATTGGGCTCCTGCTTCCAGTCTATTGGAATCATCCCTAGAATTGCTCTTCCATTTGGAACATGCATGGAAATCTTTGGCTCTCTATGAACTTTGATCTATTCTTCATTTAAGTTAACCGTGGGCTCAATTCGCCTAAGAATGAAACTAGGGAATTAAAATATTTCTAGAATTTTACTAGGAAGCTTCAATTGTAATTGCAGATGTTTCCAATTATGTTCGAGCATGTAATTTGTTGTCTTGTGCGCTCAGTGAAGTTGCTCCAACGAACAAGACATGACATTGGCTAGGTTCTTGGGTCTCATTTTTGGCATCCATATTTGGTCTCTCTCTATAGAGGTATCTTCATTTTATCATTGTATTTATCTTTGGGTTTCGTTCCTTATCGAGAAGTTTTGTTTGCAGAGCCTTTTCCTTGCACTTTTCGTCTCCTCCTCTGGGCATTCAATGGAATCCTTCAAAGTATTGGAAATAAATACACAATGGAATGTCAGGATACTCCCTCCTTTGTCAATTCCTTTAACAACTAAACCCACTGTAACCTCTACTCGTATCTCCCAATGGATAGTCAAGAGGAAATAAGTGATGAGTGATCTCCATCAGTAAATTAGCCTACAGTCAGTGAGAATTATCTCCTTGACAGAGGAAATCCAAAGTCTAAATTTCAAAATTAACCAGCTTGAAGATGAGGTGGATTGGATTTGACGACATATTATAGACCTAAAATACCATAGAAATCCATAGAACAATATAATCACAACCAATAGATCCCTTGGTGGGCCCTTGGACAAAATTTCCATTGATCCTCCTCTGTAATAAATATTTTCTTTAAGTAAATGCATTTTGTTATGCGGGTAGTTCTATTGAGACTGCAGTCACAATAGTTTTTTTGTCTCTAAGTATGTCCATAGAGAAAGTATTAACATAAATATTGAATTTCATCTCTTTCCTCTTCTTTAAGACTTTGTACTTCTTATCAGAATGTTACATTCCCCAAGTTTTTTGGTTGCAACCAGGTGTAGAATTAATAGAAAATACTTCTCATTTTTGTCAACTTCCAACTACCGACCATTTAATTATGCATGGTAAGAATGAACATTATGCTTCATCATGGTCTGTAATCATCATTTATAAACATGGTATATCCCACTGAAATATTGGCATCTATTTTTTGAGCTATAATTTTTTTGAAAATAAATTTTCTATGCGTTAAATATAACTAGATATGTGAGAAAATATATTTCAAATACAGATAAATATGTGAAGATATATATGTAAGATGAAATTTGTGAAATGTGTGAGTGCAAGATGATAGTGTGCTTTTCAACATTAATTAATCATTTAATTTATATTTTTATAATAGTCATAATTTTACATTTTAATTTAGCAAAAAGAATGCAATACATAATGTTTAAAATAACTCCAATAACCATGTCAAATGAACATTTTTTCTCTGATCAAGAATATAAAAATTCTAAGACCTTTATCCCTCACTATAGTTAAAAAATAAAGGGAACATGCAACTTAGGGATATGTATAAATCCATGCCAATGCTTTGATATATAATGTGATAGCCACCATTTTATAGATTTATTGATTTAAAGATGGCCTTGTTCTTTGCTACACAATGCAATATTGGACCATCCATCTATACACTTGAAGCCAAACCCATGTTTTTTTGACTTGGAGATGTTGTAATATGTAAAAATCCATGCTTTTTTGATATATTAGTAGAATTTTCATATATTTTATGGGATACTCGTTCTTAAAGTGATTATAGATTTTTAAAATTAAGATTTGGTCATGAATGCAATGATATCTAATGTGGACCTCTTTTAAAGAATTGATGAGATAGATATGGTGTGTTGATTCTTGTAAGGGTGTGTGTTAGCCTTGATAAACCCCATGTAAACAGAGAAGTTATATTGATGTGCATGTCCATAGATTTCAAAAGATGGTGAAAAATACACGAGTTTGAAGTCATTCCTACATCCAAATTCTATCATACATATACTTTATTGTCGGCCACACCACATATTACTAAACATTATATGATAAATTAAATTCTTTTTTATGCTATATGTTTTAAAATATTTTCAAACTTTGATAACCTAGTCAAATAATTGACTTTATTATATTAAGCTCTTATAGATCAAATTTCCAAAATATCCCAAAAACTACAATGAGATAAAAATAATCTTCTATTCCAATCTACATTGCAAATTTTGAAATAAAATATTCTAAAAATATAACTATAAAACCGAAATCAACTGATTCACTGATTGAATTCACTTTATCTATCATATTTTTAAAATATTCAAGAATCTGTGATAAATTTTAGCACTACCAAAATCATGACTATTATTAGAGAAACTTTTTAGAGAATGCACACTACTGTATTAATATTTTCCAAATAACCTTGAGAAAAATGAAAGAAAGGAAATAGTACGTAGAAATCTAGTTGAGAAGGAGAAAGCTTGATTGTTAACTTAGTCTATGTAGTTGATGTTAGTGTTTCATCCAGTGTCGCCACCGACGACATGATCCATGGTGGACACATGGCGAATAAAACACTTTGAGATAAGATTTCATCCCATAGATTAGGTTGTGGGTCGTGGTATGCAGTGGAAGTTATTACATGGTCAATAAGTTTGGAAAAAAATGTCAAGGTTGATGTTGAAGTTTAAGAATTTCTCTTTTTGACCACCCTTTTTGCGATCATATTCCACCTCTCTATTATTTTTCTGTAAAACTTCACCATATTAAGGTCAAGACCAAATATTACAAGGTATTAAATCATCCATATTTAATTTCTCTGTTTTGAATTAAATTATGACAAAAGTATCTTGAAATTACTAAATTTTATACATTTTGCAATTGAAATCCGTTTCTGCAGCAGAATCCGTTGTTAGATAAGTTGCAACACTCCAGAAGAAGGACGAATACTGCCAAAAGATGACATTTTCCCTCTAGATGGACAAGAAACTACTAGCATCACTTGGAAAGCTAAGCGAAGTGAGAGATCTTGAAGTCAAAGGCTGGGTCAAAGATGAAAATTGTGTGTTGCAATTAAGCACATGTAGAGGAGAATCAAGCGAGTGAGGCACTGCGCTGTTAGAACATGAAATATCCTATGACTTGTTTTTCCAATAGCAAGTCATAAAGAGATTTAGATTCTTAAGATATCAAACTCATAGGTGTCAAGTTTGTTTATGATTTATGGGCTTAAAAATCTTTTAAAGTTGATTTTATTATTTGTATAAATAATACTAATCAAGGCAAAGAACACAATCATGAAGTGCTGGTGATTACTATCACTAAGTTTTTAATCCTTCCATTGACATATTGATAGTATGTTCCTTGAATCTAATTTCTTGTTACCTTTTTTCAATGTGTGCGTGAATTCGTGATTGATAGTTGATCCTGCACTCCAGGAGGGCCCCCTGCGAGCTGTGAGGTTTTCATTTTAAGTTTTTGAACTAGTTTAGTTTATGTTTTATATAAGTTCATTTTAGTTACAAATTGTATTTATGGTTATTTTATTCTTATCATAGATTACTCATAATAGATAAAATATCAAAAAGATTTAATAATTCAATGCAATTTGTATTACCTGTACTTAGTGTTTTATCATTTCATGATAGTCTTAGTTAGTTGTTTTAGCCTTTAAATTTCAATTCTATTAGTTATTTTAAAGTTCTATTATGTTAGACTGGGAATATAGTTTAGAAGTTAATGTGCACACTAGTAATCTCTCTTGACTTAGATTTTCATTCATGTTATCATATTCCATTGTCATTTATTTTCAAAGAAATTTTCCTTTCCTAGATTAATATTTTATCATCAGTGTTTTTCATAGAAATTAGATTAAATTTGTTCCCATTTCAATTTAGTTTGAATATTTCTTTTAAGTAATTAGTGCAAAATAAGTTCAATTGCGCAGTAGTAGAACTATGTTATTTTCCTTCTATGTTTTGATTTTCAAGCATTTATTTTGGTGATTTTTGCAATATTAGATAGTTCTTTACTTCAAAAACTTCAATTTAGTGAGTTAGTACTCTCGATTGAAAGAACATGTGCGTCATTAGTTTCTAATTTGTAGTTCATTTTGCACTTAGTTTTATTCATTTTTGAAATTAGTCTTGTTCCTAGAAGAAATCCTAACATATATAGTGCACATACATTTCAAAAGTACATGAATCCTGGTTGACATTGAATGAAGTAAATTAAAGCTAATTAATTTACCAAACATTTTTGCACCATTTTTGGGGAAGTGTATATAGGATTTATTGTTAGAAGCCTTTTTAATTTTAATAAAATTGAAAAATAATATATATATATATATATATATATATATATATATATATATATAGAGAGAGAGAGAGAGAGAGAGAGAGAGAGAGAGAGATTATAGGGGTAGATTTGTAAGTAGAGGTAAAATATCGATTCAAACATCACCACTCACTCCACCTATACCTCGTAGTGCCACACCATTCACTGATACTCACATTCCATCATTACCATGTAGACATATACTTCCTGAGGTGCTTAGATCCGAAATCCAACCTAGAAATTCACCAACCTCCTCTACCAAAGGTGTAGTTGAAGAACCTACATCCCCAACATAAGGAGTAATTTTTCTTTCTTCAACTAGATAAAAACTTCTAGGACAAGAACTAGATGTTCCTAGTGAAGAAGAAGAAGAAACATGTTTTAATATTACATTAGTAGAATAACCGGAAGAAGATCTATACAATCAAATCATAGAACATTATATTAACTCTGAAGAATCTATAATGGAAAGGGAAGGAGAAGGGGAAGTACATAATGTGAATGGTGAAATTAGGATTGGAGGTGGAAGAGGCAGAGGAGGAAATAGAATAGGAGGTGGAGGAAGAGGTGGTAGAGGAGAACCAAAACCTTTTTGATTTCCCATCTTTGATGATGATACCACAACAAAAATGAAGAATGTATCACCCTCTATCCTCCCTAATTTCCATGGATTAAGAAATGAGGATCTCGAAACATTTCTTTTTTAGTTTGAAGCCTTATGTATATATTATGATTACTTACTTGATTCTAAAATATTAAAATTGTTTCCAGCAACTCTTAAAGATGGAGCACTTAAAATGGTTTATGGGGTTAGGAACACATACTATCAGAACATGGGAAGAAATTAAAAAAATGTTCTTAGACAAATATAAATATTATTGTTTATGCCATAAACTTAAAGATGAAGTCTTTACGATGATGCAAAAAGAGGATGAAAATATTGAAGATTTAGTTGAAAGATTTGGCTGTAATGTTAAAAGGGATAAGATGAATAATCTAGATGATGAATCTTTGAATGATATTTTGCTGAAATATATTATAGATGAGTGGATTGATCTCCTCAATTTAATGGGAAAAGGGATGTTTCTCATCTTTCATTTATAGACATTTTTGAACTATGTACACATATTTCAAGAGCTAAGGCTAGAATTGGAAAAAATCTAAGAAACCTTGTCATGACCAGAATTAATAAATTTGCAACTGGGATAGTAAGTAAATATGAAATATGTAATTTGCTTGAAAACTTTAAAACAAATATTTTAGGGAGTCTTATTGTACAATTAGAATCCCTTAAAATACAAAATAAGCAAAAATCTGAAAATGTTGCACTATCTATATTTTGTCTAAGATGTAGAAAGAAACATGTCTTGAGAGAATGTCCTCTTGATAATGTAGAAATTTGTGTCATGTGTGCTAAGAATCATAATACTAAAGAGTGTCCTTCAATACCTGGTCTTAAATCCATCTTTCAAGATGAAGCTCAAACAAGCCAAGATGAATCTCTCTATTTTGTTGCTAAAAGACCATGGACAAATCCACAACCAAATATGACTTAGGGTTTTAACACTTAATCATATGCACAACCATAGAATAATTGGACTGCACCTGTGCCTTGGTAACCTTGGCCTTCACAATCTCAAAATCCATCTTGGGCACAAGGATGGAAAAACCCTTATGGTAAATGTCCCTAATATCCTCAATTCCAACAACCTTATTATTCTTTTCCACCACCATATTTTCCTCAACCCATTCAACCCTCTCAATTTCAAAATCCAAACCAACAACTTTCATTACCATTTCCTCAAAAACCAAATCATCTGTCTACTCAACCACTTCCTAACCCAAATAGTAAAAATAAAAAAGTTATTTATAATGTTGAAGGACAACATTTTTAAGCTTGTATGATAATACCACTAAGTATAAATGATGTTCAACTTCGATCTAGTAGATTTTTACAAAAGAAGTCACCAACAGTTATCATCCAAGAATCTAAAGAGGATAAGATTCATGAAAAAAGATGAAAATCTTGATCAAGAATATACTCCTCTAAGGGAAGAAATACCTATAAAATCAAAGGATGATCAAATAAAAGAAGCTCCTACATTTCCTCTAACAATACAACCTTTTATTTCTTTATGAGAACCACCTTTTCCCGAAAGACTTAAAACTGATAAAGGAATAGAAAGAAGAATTAATTTAACACACTGTGACATGTTAGATGAACTTAAGAATTTTTGCATCAAAATTATTTTAATACAAACAATAAATGAAATACCAATATTTGAAAAAAAGCATCAAGGAGCTATGTATTAGAAAACCAAGAAGAAAAAGAAAAAACATTAAAAAAATTCAATTGGTGGGAAAAATTGTTGATATTATGATGGGGAAAGCTATTTTCCAAAAATATTTAGATCCAAGAAGCCCCATTGTAAAAATCCATATCAATGGTATTGATATCCCAACTGCTCTAATTGATCTAGGAGCAGCCATTAATATCATGAGTAAACAGACCATGGAACAACTCAAACTTTCAAATCTTCAATATACTCCAAAATTATTACAATTAGAAGACGGATATGTTATTAAACTAGATGGAGTATTCGAAGTTGTGTTTGTATCTCTAGATTCTTGGGAATATCCTGTAGATTTCATGATCTTAACTCCCAAGAATAATTTAGGACATCCATTGATCTTAGGTAGACCTTGGCTAGCTACAACAAATGCATTCATAAGTTGTAGATCGAGTGATATGTGTATATATAATGGAAATTCCACTAAGAAATTCACATTGTATCCTCTTGCAAAAACTATAACTGAAATAGAAAGTGAAGTATGGATAGATGATGATGAAGACTTTAATAACATGCAATCAATTTATACTTTTTCATAATTAGACGAAGAAAATCAATTAATAAATTTAATGAATAATAATGATTATTCTTCTTATTGTGAAAAAAATCAAAGTTTTAAGGAACAATGTAACATTGAAAATTTATCATCACATCAAATTGCTTTACATTCTATGGAAAAATTTGGCAATTCTCAAGTAGAAGTATTTCCCCGTAAAACATTAAATATTAACAATGATGTGGAGGAACTTCAAAAGAGAAAATTAATAATGATGCTACAAAAAAATTCTTATGTTTATGCATGGGAATACATTGATATGAAAGGAATTGATCCTAAAACTTGTATGCATCACATCTATATTCAAGAAAGTGTCAAACCAGTTAGATAACCCCAAAGGAGAATGAATCCAAATATAAGGGAAATTGTTAAAGGGGAGTTACAAAAATTATTAAATGTGAATTTCATTTATCTTATATAAGATAGTCAATGGGTATCACCTCTAGTGATTGTTCCAAATAAGAATGGAAAATTGAGAGTATGTATTGATTACAGAGAATTAAACAAAGCCACTTTGAAAGATCATTTTCCACTACCCTTTATAGATCGAGTATTAGATAACTTGGCAGGAAAGACATATTTTTAATTCTTAGATGTTTTTAGTGGATACAATGAAATCCAACTAGCACCAGAAGATCAAAATAAAACTACTTTTACATGTCCTTGGGTAACATATGTCTACAGGGTACTTTCTTTTGGATTATGTAATGCACCTTCCACATTTCAAAGAGTAGTCTTAAGTATTTTTTCTGATCTAATTCATGATTGTGTGGAAGTATACAAGGATAAATTCACTGTGTATGGATATTCTTTCGGAGAATCTATGGAAAATTTATAAAAAGTTATTATTAGATGTAAAGAAGAAAATCTCTCATTAAGCCATGAAAAATGTTTTATGATTAGGAATTTGGCTTTTGTGGTCCATAAAATGTATATAAAATATTTTAGTGATAATCACATGTGAGCATATTTTTTCGACGCGTTTCGAACGAGCTAGTGTGGTTCATCATCAGGAAAAGATGAGAAATCCGATCTAGGAACTAGTTTAAATAGATAAAGAGACGCTCCAACTAGTCATTGTAAATAACAACTAGTTTGACGTGACACGATTCTTATTACACTGTGGATAATCTGAGAATCTCTGTTACAAATGATAACCACAAAAGCCTAAAAAACTAACTTAATTGATTTAATTTTAAAATGAATTAATATATATATATATATATACTCAATCCTAATTTAATTTGTTAATTCAATACATTATTTATATATATATATACTCAATCCTAATTTAATTTGTTAATTCAATACATTATTTATAGAGAATAGTTTTAAATATTACAATTAATAAGAATTATATAATGAATGAATTTTAATATATTAAAAATCTCCAAAGGTGAAAGAGAGCAAGGACAAGAAGACGAGAGGAAGAGGAAGGGTGGGGATTTAAGCGGAAGAGAAAGGACAAGAGGGGAGGGCAGAAAAAACACCACCTAAGAGTGAAGGACAAGAATCCAACATCTGCTAACACTCCACTCATCATCCCTGTTAAGGTTAACCGATCTTTTTTTAAAATTTCTAAGGCTTCCCTTAACTTACGGTGATGGAAATGGTCAATCCTCGCAATAACCTTAGAATATTCAATGAAAATGTGATGCTTTGTTTTTTCAACAAGCTCTGTTAAGGAAAATGAGCATGATCTACTATGTTTAAGGTCATCGACATGCTCATGAATTATTTGATTAATGGATTGACCAGTTTCATCGACGTAAGGTGTTCCACAGGAGCAAGGAATCAAGTAGACACCCTTACCATCCTTAGGGAAAACCAGGTCCTTTACCGATCTAAGCGAACTATGAATGGTGTGAAGGGGCTTGAAATTCGAGGAAACATTAGAATTTTTCTTGGATTTACAGGATAATATAGAATATTCATAGAAAACTTCACAAAAATAGCCTCTCCACTTTTCAAACTTCTTACAAAAGATTGTGAATTTTCTTGCAACTCTGATTGTTAAAAATAATTTGAAACATTGAAACAAAGAATCACTGAAGTACCCATGTTAAGAGGACCAAATTGGTCACTCCCTTTTCGCATATCTACTGATGCTTCAGACACAACCTTAGGGGTTGTATTGGGACAAAAGGATTTAAATCCTTATGTTATTTATTACAAAAGTAAAAGTTTGACTCCAACAAAGTTAAATTATATTGTAACGGAAAAGGATTTTTTAGTTGTTGTTCATGCCATTAACAAATGTCGTCATTACATTAATGGTTTGAAAGTTTAATCCATACAAAAAATTATGTCATTAGATACTTAATGAATAAACTAGTTACTAATGGAAGACTTACAAGATGGTTGTTACTATTACAATAATTAAATATTACTATTCTTCATAGACCTGGAAAAGAAAACACAGTTGCTAATTTCCTTTCCAAAATGAAAAATGATAATGTTCATGTTCATGTAAAAAATAATTTTCCTAATGAATATCTTTTTACAATATCTAGTAAATTTCCTTGGTTTGCATATATTTCCAATTATTTAGCTACAGGAAAATTTTCACCATAATTGTCAGCAAAATAAAATCAAAAATTTATCAAAAAAATTGCATCATATTCATTGATATATGGGGGATTATACAAAACTGGATTATATTTGATGATTCAAAGTTGTGTTCGAGAAGATGAAGTACCAGAAATTTTAAAAGCTTTCCATGATGAACCATGTGGAGGGAATTTTGCTAGAAAAATAACTGCATAGAAAATCCTTCTTTTGGGGTATTATTGGCCATGTATTTTCAAATATGCCAAATATGTCAAAATATGTGATAGCTTTCAAAGAAAGGGAAAACCAATACCTTCAAATGAAATTCCTTTACAACCTCAGTTACTTGTAGAGCCTTTTGAAAAATGGGCTCTAGATTTTGTTGGAACTATAAATCTTCCATCCAAACAGAAAAGTTACATACTTATTTGCACATATTATGTCAGAAAATGGGTAGAAGATAAGCCTATTTTATTTGCAACTGAAGTTGTTGTAGTTACATTTGTTTTTGAGAAAATTCTTACTCGTTTTGGTGTGCCAAGATAAATTGTAACAAATCAAGGTACCCAATTCATATAGAAGTTGGTACAAAAGATTATGGAGCATTATAAAATAAAGCATATAAAGTCTACTCCATGTCATCCACAAGCCAATGGGTAGGTGGAATCTACTAACAAGGTTCTTGAAGCAATTCTTACCAAAATTGTGCATTTTCATAGAAAGGAATGGGCATAAAAACTTCTGGAAGCACTCACAAGAGTTCTAATTTGATTTTAATTGAAAAAGACACTTATCCCTATTTCTTCTCCAGGGAAGTTATGTATTTCTCTTATAAAAATAACTTGGGAAACCGAGAGACATTTATTCAGTTAATGTTTTATTGTTAAGTTGTCCAAGACTGTAATACTCTGTTTTTGAAGTGTTTTCCTTTAATGAAAGAAGAAAAACTTTAATACATGATCTGAAGTGTTCTTGAAGAGATTCGTGTGCTAATCCAGTGGTAGAGGGCCCCTACTGCCCGAGAGGCTCTGTGCATATTGTTTAGATAAGTAATTTTAGCTTTGTTTCGTTCCTATTTTAGGTAGTTTTCTAAACTTTATGTTTTATGCTCACTTACATCAAATGTTACAGCCAGTCTTGTTCTTATGAATTGTTCCAAAATATCACTAACACTGAATAAGATAGAGTTGTAGTATTTCAGAGATTAATTTCATTTTAGTTCAGCTGTAGTATTTTGGAGGTTAATTGCATATTAGTTCAGTTATGTTTAATGTATTTTAAGTTTTATTAGCTAGTTGTATTCTAGTTCTGTTAAATTAGACTTAAATGCCTTCATTATTTACAAACTTCTCTTGTTCTTAATCTCTGCTAATACATCATTGTCATAGGAACAAGAATTGGTAATGTCATTTTGAAGTCTTGACTGTTCTGCAATTTCTCATAATTTTTACAAACTTGCCTTTTTTCCAAAACTATTCCAAAAGATTCCTAACCCTTGAATGAGGCTTAATAGTGACATTTTGAGTTGCAGAATGGATTAATTTCAGTGTCATAAGTTAATTTAGAGTAGGGTTCCTTACTATGTTGCGGATAATCTTTTCCAAATGTGTTCCAACAAATTTCTAACTATGGATGAGATTTTCTCTATGATAATTGTAAGTTGTTGTTTACTTAGAAGAACCTCATTGCATTAAAATTATCCTTTTCTAAATTTGTTCCAACATACTTCTAGTGAAATGAATTGGACTGAGTTCATGTTATGAGTTATTTTTCTTGTCAAGTTTTGAAATCTGTGAATTAGCATTTTCTGTTCTTAGGTGCCATACATAGTTTAGAATAGATTTTGCTCTGTTTTAGTGTGACCAATAACTTCTCTTTGTCAAACACTTAGTTCTTTTCCTCTTAACATAAAAACACAAAACCAAAAACATTAGAAAAACACTAAACACAATGAAGTAGGAAGCAGATACCTAGGCACATATAGTGCACTTCACTTCAACAGTTTACTAGCCCTAGTTGAAAATTTATGACATCATTTTAGGAACACTAAGTTGAGAAGACAGGGTTCAACATAGAATCTCTTATTAGTTTAATCCCTTCAATGTATTCAACAATTTGAATCACTTTAAATAAAGAATCACTTATCCTATTAGTGATCTTCACACAACTAGCAATATGGTCCTATAGTACCTATATACTAGCAACCCATCATGCCTTTATTTTCTTTATCATTCGACTCAATGATAATCCTTTTTGAATTATTTGGAAGTCATCCACACCTTAAACTTGTGCAATAAATGTATTTATATGATTTTCATAAAAAAGTGGATCATGTTCTAAATATTTATGCAAGTCTTCAATAAAAGAAGAATTCCTTTGTGAAATATTTCAGATGTCCATCCCAATGTCCCGGGCTTTTACAATAATGTTTAGTCCTTTATTAATGTTTTCTATGACATACATTCTATCTCCAATAAGTATCTTAGATTATTTCTTTATTTAGTTGGACGCGGAAATTGTCACTTGGGATGCTTGATCAAGAGAGTTTATGGCTAATGGAGTTGTAAACATATGTCTAGGGCTTAAAGCCTCCTCTAGTTCATTTATCTTCCTCTTTAACCTTGTATTTTCTATATATTTCTCTAGGATAGAGTGGGTAAGGCAATCTCCAACATTCATGTGTGGTTTCAAGATTTATATAGGTTCAACCCCTAAAACATCCACTTCTAATATTCATTCCTTTGTCACCTTTTATTCTTAACATGAGCTTTCTCAATTTGAAATTTTATTTTTTCCTTGTTGTATTCGGCATTGTGTAGGGTTAAATATTATTCTTCAAATACCATTGAATCTTCATGAATTATATTTTAACTCTCATCTGTCCTCAATTCCACCCAATCAATTATTGTATCATTATCCACTTCCATATCAATGTTCCCTTCAAGTTGTTTTGAATCCTTTTTGCTCAAACTTTCTTAGTTTTTGAGTGCAAAACGATATGAGCTTTCTCGAGATTAAGGTAAGGTGGTTCCTCACCATCATCCCCTTTCGAAATAATGTCATTATTATCTCCTATAGTTATGTTTTTTTCATGTTTCCTACATGAAAAAGATGAACTCATACATCCCTAGGGAATAAAGGAAGCATTTATTGTTCACACTTTTCCCTCTCCATTTCGTTTCAGTTTTTTTATTTTGAAAATTCATTCTAATTTCGATAGCCAAATCCTTATCCTTATTTAGTTTTCCTTCTTTGGTGCATCAAGTCATTATTTCATATTTCCTCTAGAATTCCAGTCAATAGATTACCGTATCTCATGGATGCTAAATATTTTCAAAATACCCCTCCAAGGTTAAAGCCTCTAATATGTTCAACTTGCTTTAAGTTGAATGCTTTGAGACTTTATTATATTTAATATAAATGAGAAAAACACATTATAATAATATTATATATATTAATGGGTAATGAAATGAATTTCTTCTACTTATTTTTGTTAAAGATAATTTACCGTCATGAATATTGTCTACATATTTTAATAGCAAATTATACATTACAAACAAACACAAGAAGTAGTAAAGGGATTCATTCATGAACATATAGTCTAATATAATTATAACCCTCACCCTCCTCATGAAAAAAAACTCTTTTTCCTTTTATGAAGCCTTGTGGTTCTTGAGTTATTCTTTGAGGTTTAGCTCTAGTCAACATATATCTAAATTTTCCAATGAAATTATCTTGAATAAGGAAAAAATGAAATGGAATCTTGTGTTTCCATAGAATGGGATATCATAATTACACTAATTAAACTTCAACATTCACATTATTTCTTAGTGGAATACTTATAAACACATTACATAACACTGCCACCAAAACTAGGTAAGTAGTCATAATTAAGAACATCTAGATATTTAGATATTTGGCAAATTTGAAAGTAATTTCATTTGAGATAATTTCTTCCCAATAAAACATGGTTTATATCCTAAAAGATAAGTACAAAATATAAAAAATAACTTGGATAGTGAGACATTGATTCTCATCCCATCAACCATGTGAATAACCAAGAGAATTTGTGATAAGGATATACTAGTAGGGAGATGCCAATTGTTATGGAATTGGTAGGTATTTATGTGGACTGAATTATGAAATCCTTTAGAAAACTCAAACCATCACTCAAGGAGTGCAAGAACGAACATGCCTCATGAAACATGAGGCTTTTTTTGGGTCAAGAAATTGTAACATTCTTCTGAAAAACTTTAGCGTGAGAAGGAATGGGTTCTTCCCTTGAACAACAACCTGAATTTTTTTTCTCTTTGGGTAAATCATCGAGCATGCTAGGAGACTAATTCTATAAAATCAAATAATTTTAGGATGTATCCAACATTTTCCAAACTAGTAATATAGATGTTGTTCTTGATCTTCTATTCCAAAGATAAATTTGAAAACTAGTGATAAACAATCAACCAATGGAATTTCTTGTCCTAGTGGGCAATAAAATTAATAATATCCCCACAAAACTCCTCTTTCTCCCTTTTAGTTTTCATTTATTCTTATCCTTCCAATGTTATTTTATGTACGAGACATATTTTAGTCCCACATTATGAAGCTTTTAGTTGTTTAAAGGCTTAGTTCATGAATGGAATTTACTCAAACATATCTTCATCATGTACCATCTTCTTCTGAACATGGGAAAATCATAATTGGAAGCTAATTGAGTAAGGTGGGTACTTTATGGAGATATGAAGTAATTGGTTTAACTTACATTATTTAATCACCTTTTACCTTGAATAACATGTTTTCTTAAATGCATCTTTAATTTCCCTTCAAAGGTGTGCAAGGCATATTTCCATGAAATTAATTAAGTATAAATTATAGGGAGAGAGATAATTTTAATGGAATTGAATAATAATAAGGTGTAGGATTATTTAATGTGTAAAATTCATAAGTCGAGATGTGCAGAGAAAAGTTTGTGTGGGAGTCTTCCGCACACAAGTGAAAAATATCCTAGGTGTGAAGAGTAGTGTGGAGATAAGTGGCGTGCAATGTGTAGAAGATTAGTTTGGGAAGATGGATCTTTGCATTTGTTTTAAAAATTTTACGAAGTATGGAACACTTGAGGAAGTGTACTATGAACCTTCTAATGTTTTTACAGAAAATGGAAGGGAAGAAAATGAGGCTCATTTTTATGATCCTTGCACCTTGAAAATGATAAGAAATCAATAATCACAATCCACTTTGAAGGGGAAACCTCCTTATATAATAAATACAATAAAAAAAGAAAATATTTGATGATCCTAATACTAGATATCATTAGTGTATATATAGGAGACAAATGATACAATTATAATAAATGTGACCATGAGGAGTTTTAGACTACATAACAATATAAAAATAGAAATGTAAGCACTCAAAATATGGGGCTTAATAAGGGTTTTTTGTGTTAACATGGGGCTTATATAGGGATTAACATGCCCATCTACTTGAATGAAGTGTTTTTCTCAACAATTTACTATCTATGGGTGTTTGCATAAAACACTCATCTTCCAATGTTGCTTATTTCATTGATAGGTTCTTCCATTTGATGAGGTACTTAGTAATTTCTTGATTTCTCAGCTACTTAGTCCTTTTCTACAAAATTGTTTTGGGCTCCATTATTATTTTCCCCTTTTCAATTATCTCTGGTAGAAGATTTTATCACCAATGACCTTGTTTAAGCAAGAAACATGTAAGAGTGGATGCATATGTGAAGATGGAGGCACTCTAATTTATAGGTCACACTTACAATCCTCTGTAACACCTTGTAGGGACCATAATACCTCGAGTTGTTTATTTTTCATGGCACTAGAAATAGGTATATGTCTAAAACATAATCATAAACACACTAAAATTCCACAACACCGAGTACTTTGCACAACAGAAAATGTACAACAATGAATCAATGAAGTACTAAAGAAATAAATTGCAAACCCAAAGCCTGTTATATTACAACTTTAATACAAAAAACATATGGCTCCCACACCAAGGATCATGCCCCTTACAATTAGCCCAAATACAAGGAAAATAGGGCTTGATTTTAACAACATATGACCATCAATATTCTCTTGAAAAAGAACAACTTGACTTACTTGTTGAAGAAGCACTTACACCAACCCTTTCATTTTGTTTGCCTTGAACACCTGGTAGGCCCTTTGCCTTCTATACTTGCAAAGAGTATTTCTTCTCTAATGCCTCTTCAATTTTTTATCACAAGGTCCTCTACAACTTCAGATTCTCTTACACATCAACTCAAACAATGTTACCGATGAAACAAGAAATATTACCTCAAAACAGGAACTCTAGCCCAAAAAGACTAAAAAAAACATGAAAAAACACCCCAAAAACAAAAAGTGTGTATTCCAGAACGCATTTGTTTTTTCTCAAGGTCAAATTTCACCTTTTTATAAAATTATGCTAAAAACGAAATTGTTTCTTGAAAAAATGATTGAAAAAAACACCCTCAAAACAAAACGAGTTGATGCTGGAATAACAAAAAAAAACATTGTGTCACACTTTTGACACATTGTAACAATGGAATTAAAGACAACATATTAGGACATTGAAAAATCATTAAAT
This sequence comes from Pinus albicaulis, assembly GCA_034641835.2. Taxonomy (NCBI): domain Eukaryota; kingdom Viridiplantae; phylum Streptophyta; class Pinopsida; order Pinales; family Pinaceae; genus Pinus; species Pinus albicaulis. The sequence continues at coordinate 119,573 of JAXQQM020090161.1, read as the reverse complement.
TCTAAATTTTTTGATAGATGATGTTAAATATAAACAAAATCATGTCTGAAGGGCTTATCATTTCGAACAATTTTTATCCATGTTGTTAAACATAAAATATCTTGACTCTAAACAACCCTAAAATTGTAATTATTTTCAACCATAACATTAAAGATTCAATTTCGTAGCGCATAAAAACCTTAATGACAAGTTGTAAATCTCAAGTTTTTAAATTTTAAGTTTTCAAGATACTTGAACCATGAAATTATGGAGAAATTATATGACTTAAACAATTTTTAAAAATGAACAAGTAAATGAAAAATTTATTATTCATATATTTGTTTGTTTATATATAAAAACATATTTTTTAAATTTTTTTATTGTTTTTCTATATTTTAAATTATAATTGTTTTAGTTTTAAGAAAATAAAAATTAAAAATTAAAATCTTCTTATATATGTTTGTTTATATTTTAAAACATATTTAAAAAAAAAATCATTGTTTTTTTTTTATATTTTAAATAATAATTGTTTTAATTTAAAAAAAAAAAAAAATTAAAAAATGATTTCTTTTTTTTTATATTTGTTTGTTTATTTTTTAAAACATATTTTTTAATTCGTTTTATTGTTTTTTATATTTAAAATTTTAATTGAATAGTTTTTCTTATTTATTTATATTAAACAATACATTTTTTTTATTATAATAGTTTTTGTTTAAAAAAAATAAAAAAATAAATAGATAAATAGTTTGTGTTTGAAAAAAATAAAATAAAATAAAAATTAATTTGCCACTCGCCGGGGGCCAAAGGCAGGCTAGGCAGCTCTCGACGGCGCCGCCTAGCCGGCCTCTTGGCCTCTGCTGGGCGGAGGGCGATTTCGAGAATCACCCCCGGCTGGGCGAAAGGTGATTCTCGAAATCGCCCTTTGCCCAGGCGGGAGTGATTCTCGAAATCGCTCTCCGCCCAGCCAGGGGTGATTCTCGGAATCGCCCTCCACATAATCGGGGGTGATTCTCGGAATCGCCCTTCGCCTAGCCGGGGGTGATTCTTGGAATCGCCCTCTGCCCAACTAGGGGTGATTATCGGAATCGTCCTCTACCCAGCTGGGGGTGATTCTCAGAATCTCCCTCCACCCATTCGGAGGTTGGAGGTTGGTCGGGCGACGCCATTGAGGGCTGCCCAGCCTGCCTCAGCCTCGACCCCCAGCTGGGCGGAGGCAGGCTAGGTAGCCCTCGATGGGCAGCCTGCCTCCGCCCCAGCCCCCGGCTTGGCGGAGGCAGGGTGGGTAGCCCTCGATGGCACCCCCCGGCTGGCCTCCAGCCCCCGACTGGGCGGAGGGAGATTCTCGGAATCACCCTCCACCTGTTTGGGGGCCAGAGGCTGGCCGGGCGGAACCATCGAGGGCTACCCAACCTGCCTCCAGCCCCGACTGTCGAAGGCAGAATGGGCAACCTGCGATGGCATCGCCCTACCTGCCTCATGCCCTTGTCTGGGCAGAGGGCGATTCCGAGAATCTCCCCCAGTTGGGTGAAGGGCGATTCCTATAATCACCCCCGGTTGGGCGGAGGGTGATTCCAAGAATCACCCACTGCTGGGCGGAGGGCGATTTCGAGAATCACTCCAGGTTGGGTGGAGGGTGATTCCTAGAATCACCCCTGGCTGGGAGGAGGGCGATTCCAAGAATCACCCCTAGCTGGGTGGAGGGCGATTTCGAGAATCACCCATGGCTGGGCGAAGGGTGATTCCGAGAATCAACCTCTGCCCAATCGGGCGTGATTCTTGGAATCGCCCTCCGCCCATCCGGGGGCTAGAGGCAGGCTGGGCAACCCTCGACGGCGCTGCCTGGCCTGCCTCCGGCCCCCTACTGGGTGGAGGGCAATTCCGAGAATCTCCCTCTGCCTAGTCGGGGCTGATTCTCGGAATCGCCCTCTGTCCAACCGGGTTGATTCTCAGAATCGCCCTCCGCCTAGCCGAGGTGATTCTCGGAATCGCCCTTCACCCAGCCGGGGGTGATTCTCGGAATTTCCCTCCGCCCAGCCGAGGGTGATTCTCAGAATCGCCCTCTGCCCAGCCGGGGGTGATTCTCAAAATCTCCCTCCGCCAAGTCAGGGGCCAGAGGCAGGCCGGGCGGCACCGTCGATGGCTGCCTAGCCTTCCTCCGACCCACGGCTGGGTGGAGGGTGATTCTTGGAATCACCCTTTGCCCAGCCAGGGGTTGGAGGCAGGCTGGGTAGCCCTCAATGGTGCCGCCCCGCTGGCCTTTGGCCCCCAGCCGGGCGGAGGGTGATTATGAGAATCTCCCTTTGCCTAGACAGGGGCCAGAGGTCAGCCGGGTGGCGCCATCGAGGGCTGCCCAGCCTGCCTCCGCCCAGATGGGAGCCGGAGGCAGGCTAGGTAACCCTCAATGACGCCGCCTGGCCTGCCTCCAGCCCCCAACTGGGCGGAGGGTGATTCCAAGAATCACCCACAACTAGGCGGAGGGCGATTCTGACAATCGTTCCTAGCTGGGGGGAGGGCGATTCCGAGATTCGCCCCCGACTAGGCGGAGGGCGATTTCGAGAATCACCCCCGGCTGGGCAGAGGGTGATTCCGAGAATCACCCCCGCCTGGGCGGAGGCTGGCCGAGTGGCGTCGTCGAGGGCTGCCCAGCCTACCTCCGACCCCCAACTGGGTGAAGGGCGATTCTCGGAATTTCCCTTCGCCCAGCTGGGGGCGAGAGTCAGGCCGGGTGATGCCGTCAAATGAAGGAGATTGGTTTTTAGATCTATTTTCAAGTTCAGGTAAGTTTTATTATACAAATTTAAATTTAAATATTTTATTTTTTACTTTTTATGTCTTTATATTAATTTTCTTACTTATTTCTTTTGTATTTGATGATTAGGTACAACACTAGCATGTTGCCTACCAAAAGGAAGAAATTGCATTGTCATTAAAAAAGACCCAATGCAATGCAAATTTATTCAACAAATAATTAACGATCTTGAATTACTTCCAGATGCGAAGCAAGAAATTGGTTTGAGGAAAGGGGATTTTAATGAATCACGTGTGGCAAAAAAAGAAAAGGAACCTCAACCACCATTATATGGAATGATTGGAAAGGGACACTTTGGAAGATTTGCAGACATGAAAGATCCATTAGAAGATGAAAATGACCAAAATTAAGTAGAAAATGTTGCGGAAGAAGCCATCAATGATGTTCTAGATGATGTTGAACATGTATTAGTTGATATTGTTGAGGATCTTTAAGTTATGCTTGCAAACAAAGCTCATTTTTTAGATCTATTAATTAGTTTTACTTGTAATGTTTAGACTTTGATATTTTATGAGAAGAATCCTTATTTTTTGCAAAAAACATGTGATTACTATTATTTTTTGACATAAAATTCAATAAAAATGCTATTTCCTTAAGTTTTTTTGTTAATATTTTCCCAAAAATTAGTTTATTTAACATGTTTTTTTTAAATAAAAAGTCTGTAAAAGTGTATTTTTTGCATTCTATTTGTATTGAAAATGTGTATTTTTTTGTCATATCGTTCAAAATATTGGTTTTTTAGCGACAATTATTTGATGTGCATTGAAAAATTAATTAGCAATACATAAACTTGTAGAAAATATAAACTTTATAATATTGACCCTTTTTTCATTTTTTATCTATTTGAAAAAGTGAAAATATCATTACAAATTTTTATTTAAAAAAAAAAAAAAAAATTCTTTTTAAAACAGAAGTACATAAATGCACTTAAAAATAAACATCTCACGGAAGAAGAAGACATTAGAAAATGTATAGTGTCAAAATCAATCCTCTAAAAAAAAGTTGGTGATGATACGCCACCACTATTCAAAATTGACATAAAAAGCATCACAGAAAAAATAATAATAATAATAAAAGAATAAAAAATTAAAGTGCCAAAACTATGCTAAAAAAAAAAAGATTCTGCATCACCACTTTTCAAAATTGGGTGTTTTTCTTGCTACGTCAAAAAGTAGGTACCAGTGCAGTTACCTATTTCATCGGTAACAGTGTTCTCATCAAATTTTTCCGTCTATCAATTCCATTTCTCCTCCAAAGTTACGAAACTTAGGCCCAACTAATCTACCCTCCAAAAATAACTCAACTCCTTCTAATTCCTTGTACTTATGGTCTTTATCGAGTTCCCTTCTAAGAATCCCTTAGTTTCTCCAAAGGTGATTGTTTATAAGGTCTTTGTCAAACAACCCTCTAACTGTGAATTTGTAACATCAAATCATTGAACATAAGGATTACTAGCATGATTTCCAACCACCACTTTTTGGAAAATCCTTCCACATTACCTTCAGCTCTTTACTCCAATAAATTTTCCCTCCTCTACCTTTCTTCCTTCACTATAATAGTAGCCCTTACCTTTGTCTAAACAACAAACACTTATGTTCACAACTTAGGGTATATGCATCCCTCTTTAGGATCAATCGACACACCTAAAACATTATGCAATTTTCCTTAGTATCTATGGTCTTCATCATAGAGATAAATCAGACTTAACCTCACCTTCTTAGGGTCGTATTCCTCTTCTCCATGAATAGAACTTGAGTGAATGCCTTGCATACTTTAAGTAAAAATTTAATTGAGGAAAAAAATACTTAGGAAGAGCCATAACTAGGGAATAAACCAACGTACTCAACCTACACAAAAAAAACCTTATTAAGGGCCGAAAATCACAGAGACAAACCTCCTCTAACCTGGGAAAACTTGACCTCCATTTCAAACTCAAGAAATACCATACAAGCACCAAATTCATCTCTCCTTTGGATTTGTGACTCACTAAGGTAACTTTATCTTCTCTTGGAAATATATCACATGATAAAGATGCTTTCACGAATGCCAAATGAGCTTCATTTGAACTCTACTTATAGTTTCCTTAGTGTATTATATTAGCCACCAAGGGACATGACTTGTATCCCAAGCCGACTTGAGCCTACATGTCAAAATGCCACTAACATAATAAATAAAATGTATTTCATCTGTCACTGCCCGCACCATTGAAGCCCTGGTTCCCCTTACTCCATCAAGGGTGCCCCTCATGCGTCCAATGAATAAACAATTATTTTTCTCCTTTTGTAGTTCATCCACAACTTTGGGTATAAAGGCCACTGCTTGGGTACATTGCCCACAAAACTACATTTCTATGGGTCAGCTCCTCACAAACCCAATAACCCAAGGGTTGTGGGATTACCTCCCAAGCTACACATTTCAAAAATAGATAATTCATTTTCCTTCTTTTTTTGCTTGAGGGACATCCGTTTGTATGGTTGTAATCTCACAAATATGAAATCCCCCATTTAAAATTCACTTCCACTACAATGTTAATATACTTGTTGTTTCATCCTATTTTGTGCCATAACCAAGTTATCCTTAAATATTTTGAGAACCTCTTGTTGGTGTTATATGGGGTTCTTTACCACTTAGCCTTTATATTCCCTTTCAAGGGTGATGTGATGGATGGGCAATGATATCTAGAAAGTGCCATAAATGGTGACTTTTTTGATGAAGTATGGAGGGATGTGTTGAACCACAATTATACTAAGGGAAATCATTTGATCCATTTTTTCTATTCATCAAATGCAAAACAATGTAGATATCCTTCTAAATATTTATTCATAATCTCAATTTTCCAATCAAATTAAGGGTGGTAGGACAAGATGTGAGCCAATTGAGTTCCCAACTAAGAAAATAATTCATTCCAAAAATTTCCAGTGAAAATTGGATATTTATCACTTACAATAATTGTTGGTATTAAATGTAGTTTTTAGATTATTTCCATTAGTGCTTCTTCCACGTTACTTTCTTTAATAGGATGAGAAAGAGAGAAAAAGTGGGCATACTTTGTCATTCAATCTACCACTTCCATAATAACACTCTTTCCTTCAAATTTGGGTGAACCTATAGTAAAATCCGTTGAAACTTCTTCCTAACACTAGATTGGTATGGATAATGGCTAAAATATCCATGGGGTATTGATAGTATTTGCTTTATTTGGTTGGCATACCACACATTTTTCCACAATTTTTTTCACACCTACTTTAAAACCTTCCTAAAAAAAATATGTCTTGACCTTATGGTATGTCTTCAATAACCTCGAATGTCATCCTATAAGATAAGTGTGTAATTCCAATAGGAATTTCTGTTTGAGTTGATAATTATTACATAAGTGATTGATACCATAACAAATCATTTTTCCATGTAAATTATTCTATTGCATCAAGGTCCTCTTGCATTTGTTGAATGATCTTGCATATCTACTCATCTTGCTACCATTCTATCCGTGTTTCTCTCACCCAGTTAGATTATGGAATGGAAATAGCACATAGTAAACCATTTGTGTCTTCCTCTTTCCTTAAGGGTACAACTACCACAATATTTTGTTTTCTCTTTTTGTATATGATTTCAAAGTTATAACCCAACATTGTTGTGACCTAGTTTTGTTGCTCTTCTGAATATAGTTTTTTCTCCAAGAAGTACTTCATACTATCATGATATTTTTTTACTTTGAATTTTCTTCCTATTAGGTATTGATGGCATTTTCCCTATGAAGATATTAGGAACAAAAATAGGCTAACATGTTGCTCAATTCTAAATTGCAAAACTAAGTCAGTTAGCCTCCTTAACAATGTGTGGGTGGGAAAAAATAGATGAAAGGATTATTATGTCATCAACCATTGAACCATGGAGTCAATTTTTCATTTAATTAATGTGTTTTCTATTTTTATTTTTAGAGAAAATGGGTGTAGATATATGTGTAGGAAAAAAAAAAAAAGTGATTAGATTCACCCACAATAGAAAATTTAGTTATGTAAATCCACTTATAGACATAAACCTATAATAAATACTTGAGTTTGATTTATGATATCCACAGAGGTTAGCTCAAAACTCAAGAAAAAAAATCTAATTTCTTCAATGATATGCGAGAAAATCCTATATTGTTTGATTTGGAAATTTGAAAATATTGTTGGAGATGCCATTGAAACTATAACTTACAACTGCACTATGGGGTTTTACCCTTGAATATTTATTATCTTATGTTAATTTTTGAAGTCCCCATACATCGAGAAAAATTCTTATCAAAGAATCGAACTAAAATATTATGAAAGCTTGCAAAGTTTACAGGGAGGCTAATTCTCTAGGAATTAACCTAAGTATCACAAAGTGAATCTTATATTATATATAGAGTAAAGAAATGAAACCCTAGGAGATTCACTTCTAATACATAAAATATAGCTTGGAATTAAATAACGAAGTTAAATATAAATGTAGTTCATACCTCACTTGCAATATTTTTCCTTATGATAACTCATTCCTCAATAAAATTTGTGATTCAAATCCCTCTAGCATAACCCTAGAATATTACTTTGAATAAAAAATATCTTGTTGGGTAATTTAATTTTTGGTTAAATTAATTAGCATTAAATTATCAATCCAGGGTTCGAGTTCTTGTGAAGTATACTTGCACTATATATGCTAGGCTAACAATTTTCAATTGTAAATAAAACTATTCTATGGGATTGATTGCAAGATGAAATCAAAACATATTCACGAAAAGATCTATGTGAGCACACACAGATGTTATTTTCTCAAATACTATATCAAATAAATCATCGAATTCAAGACTTGAAAAATAAATGGATTCAAAACAACTATACTCTAATTCTACGCTATGAAAAAATTGAAATTCTATTCTATTTAACAAGAAATTAAACTTATTCTATTGAGATTTTGAAAAGGAAACTAGTACATTGAAATTTGAAAGGACATCTAATGTATTGTGATTTTGAAAACAAATCTAATCTAATGAATTCAAAGTAAATTATAATCTATTATACTTTAAATAAAGTCTAATCTATGAATCAAAAGCATGTCTACTCTATGAGGCTTTGAAAATAAATCGATTTTAAAAAGGAAAGAATGAAACTTTAATCTAAAGTTAAAAGAAAATGATATGAATTGAAGTGAAAGAAGCCTAAGAGATTATTGGTGTGTGCATACTAAACTAGAGCTAATCATAATTTTTAACTTATAAATCTAAGTCTAAGCGATGAAAGAAAAATGCAGTAAATATTTTTTATGGTTTTGATGTTTTTCTCAAGTGCTTGACCTGTGGAAAAGCAAAGAAAGTAAGTAAAAAGGCAAAATGAAATCCTAACTGAGAAAGCAAAGCATATAAATAAGACGTAGTATTACTCTAAATACAGTAAATATAGGTCATAAATAAATCAAGAGAAAGGAATGAGAGAACATTTATACCATTGAACTCACATGTATTCACGAGGCCCCCCTGAGGAGTATGAGGTACTAGAAACTCAGATCACGAATTTAAAGTTAGCAACAAAAATTAGATCAACACCATAACATAGTTTTATATTAACTGTAATGTGTAAACAAAGTCTTCTCCACAACAACAATATTAACTTCAAAATTGTGTTTCTCTTACAGGTGAAAGAATTATATAGAGAATAAAAAATAAACAACTTGAGAAGTTGTTGCCTAAGAACTAGAACCGAGATTGACATCTCAGTGTCTAAATTATAATAGGAGTTTTCTTCTCACAATTCACTATTGAAGGAGTGAATCATAATAAGACACATTTTCACACATCAAACATCTTCAATATTATCTTCAAACCTCACTTGTTTGATTATAATGTTGGCTCACTTGATTGTAGAACTAATTCACTAGATATTATGCATGTCATAGGTGTGCCATGGTTACTTTTACCATAAGTTTGACCTAGGAGTTGCGCTAAACTTATGATCTTCCACATCTGACCAATCGGTGGATCTACATCTTGGAAACATTGAGAAACTTTCTATATGCTTTAGCTTATTTTTTACACATGTGAACCTATAGAACCTTGTATCCAACTGTGGAATATTAGATTAGCGACAAAAAAGGCACAATTCGATACCTATTGTATAGTTAAATGAATTTCACAAAGTAAAACATATAGAATTGAGTTGATGATGGACATTTGCCTTGTTAATCTATTTGTATGGCCCAGATGACTCTTAGCCCATGGAAAATATGAGATGGAATGGGAATAAGGAAAGATAAATTGTCAAAAAGAGGACAAATTTGGAGGCTCAACTTATCTCACACCACAAATATCAAGAAGTGTGTTCCACTTTATTTCTAACAAGAGAAAATGAGGGAGGTTCCCTCTTTATATGGATAAGGGCTTCCCTTAACTAGACATATAATACCATGATTTTGAAATGATATAATGTGTTCATACCATGTACTCCATTGAAAGCACAAGGTAAAACCAATAGTTCATGAATAAAATAAAATAAAATCATCAAAACATGAGCACCCTCATCAATTAAAGGGTCAAAACCATGCTAGAAACCTTAAGCATCCTCCTCAAACCAAGTTAAGAGCCAAGAAAATTATCATGCGTGTGGGAAACAAGGAAGATAAGTGGTACAACCTTTTAGAAGACTTTAGAAATAGAATAGGTATGAATAAACAAGAGAACAAGAAGAGAAATCTTCTATAAGTTTGTGGAAATAATCTCCAGCAAGTTAGAATTCAACCCCGAGTGTGGAAGAGGGCCCCCAAAAGGGGTGCATCCACATGATATCAAGCAGAAAACACAATATTGTCTCATGTATGATTCATATGCCATCAAGTGTACAAGTAATTAGCAATACACTATCATGGATCCTTAGGTAGTGACATGCATCCTAATGCAGCGTCACAAATCCCAAGAAATGTAGAATTGATCCCAATGTATGTATATATGTCTATCTATTATTACATGAATACCAAGGTAGTATTGAAAATCCCAATGTAAGTATAGAAATCTAGAAGCATAATGTGTGGGTCCCAATGTGTAATGCTCACATATGAGAGTCAATGAAGTCCCAACATAAGTCATTAGGAAACAAATAACAAGTAATCACTTTTAACAACAACTTAACATAGGTTAATTTTACAATATTCTTGATTTTACCATGATGGGACAACCTTACCCCTATTAAATGTGAAAAATCTTAAGGCAAGAGGTATTTCTTAGGTCACTTGGTTATAGATAGGTAAAAAAGATGAATAACTTACGTATAGGGGAGGGGAACTTTATTTAATTACCCTCAAAGTCATAAATGATGGTGTAAAATGTATTTTAATTGGTCCAACTTGTTTTCAAGAGCTAGGAATATTCATTATTTGCATTTTCAAGCCTTTAAGAGGGATATTTTCTTAGATATGCCACATTGGTACTATATTTTACTACCATTTTTTTTTCTCATTGATTTCTTATTCATTTATTTAGATATGCACGTTTTAATACAAGACTTTACAGTGAATGCATTTTTAATAAGGTGGAATTAGACTAGCTTTATTATTTTTTAACCGTTCGCTCTCATGTTCTTCACCTCTGGCATTTTTTGTTTTGTTTCACCTACGCTTACATTTTTCTTCAATTTGCTTGACTAGACCTTACTGGATGACATATTATAAGCCAAATATGTGTGATATTAATATATTTTTATGAAATGAGATGGCGGCGAATAGGGAAAAAATGGAAAGTGTTAAGTATTGTTAGGATATGAAGTAAGCTAACTCAACAAAATCTCTAGTATTCTTGTTGATTTTTGTAGCTTTAGAAGGTCTTATATAGAGGGTGTTGTCTTGCATGCAAAAGAATAATTCCTCTTTAGGTGGTTGTTCGAGAGGAGCAACTAATATGGTCTTCTTGTTAAGTTTTAACTTCGTAACAGTACATTGATGAATGTATAATTTCAATTAATGTTTTTATAAGGATAAATAATTAGTCATTTAAGTGGCATAGATCTAATCTCCATTTTTTATCAAAGAAAGATAGGATTTAACTATATCCTTCAATCACTTTGGATATTCGGGATTTGACCTGTGGAGAAATTATAAAGAGAACCTAAGGAAGAAGATGGAGACAACGCAAAAGAAATTTAGAAAGAGAATTTTTAAAGAGTTTACATGAGTCATAGCACAAATTTGGTGATTAAGATATTCACGGGTTGAAGATATCATGAAAGTGCATGGCTACGAGTTCAAGTGAGCATAATTTTGTAGGTAGATCACACAAGAGGATGGTCAAGATTTGCTTGAGGGTGAGGCCAAGGTGTGCCACGATCTTGGAGAAGCTACGAGGGTCAAGATGAGATTTGGAGTGGTGTTGTAAGTGTGAGGAGGTTGAGAGGGTTGAGGCCACACAATTGGATGGGTCGAGTAGATTTAGGAGGGTCAAACTTATGAAAGACAACCAGAAAAATGTTGGACAAATTTTGGGGGGTTCATTTTCTAGGTTCCGTTAGTTGTATTTTTTTGAGTACTTTTATAGGGCCATTTTCCCTCGGAAGGGAGCCTATGACTTTTTTGAGAAAATTTAATGAATAAACATTAGAGAGTTAAAAAAATTGTTATTCTTGTCTGATTTTTTGGGTTATTTTTCTGAAATATTTTTGGTTGTTATTTGTTAAGTTAAAGTTCCAAAGAATTTTATGTATGTAGTTTTTAGATTATATTTACTAGAGAAAATTCATTTACCTGGTAGAATAATCTCTTAAGGTATAATAATTGCATGAGATATTAAATATAAAATTGACACTTGAAAAATTAAGATGGTATTAGAGAAAGATAAATCTCCATGAGGGAAAGATAAGTGGACAAGGGTTTCAACAAAAACACTTATTTTTTACAAAAATTTGTTTTATTTTTTTAAATAAAAGTTTTAATGGTAGAAATTGATCTAGTAAAGAAAGTCTGAGATTTGAAGACGAGTTGGGAGGCCCTACAAACTTTAGTCCATGGAAGGATAGGATCACACTAGTTTACATGGGAAATAGCCTATGCATGGGAATTTGTTGATAAAGAGATCCAAGTTCCTTTTAGATCCTTCATAAGCATCCAAAAACAATAAAAAAGATGTGAAGGCTAGAGGGGTCATATTGGACATTGTGAATGATCACATAATCCCGCACATCACAAGGAATAAATCAAATAATCAAATGTGGACAACCTTAATAAAGTTATACCAAAGTGACAATAAAAATAGAAATATGGTGCTAAAATAAAAGCTAGGAAATATTAAAATGAACAGATATGAATTTGCAGTCTCATATTTCTTGATAGTTCAATAGGTTTTTCAGGAAATTTTAGTTTTTGGGGGAGTTGTAGATGATATGGAAGTTGTTAAGATAACATTGAATGGTTTTACCAAGGAATGGGCTACCTTTATAATAGGTATCCTTGCAAGATACAAGCTTCCTGATTAGAGTATTTTGTGGGATGCATTCACCCAAAAGTAGATTTGGGACAATTTGATATCTAGTGGAAAACATAGATGTGGAGATGAGGATAATATTGCTCATTTTATGCAAGAAAAGAAGGGCAATGGTAAATCCAAGAAGAGCTAGGGTTGAGGAGAATCTTCACAAGGGAATAAGAAGGACATGAGAAAATTTAAGTCCTTTACATGTCATAAGTATGGTCATTATGCAAGACAATGACCAAACAAGAACAAAGGTAATGGGAATACATCAACGATTGCATTAGCACAGGTGGATGATTTTTCCAAGAAGACAAAGAAGTAATTGGCATTAGTGTATTATTATTTAGGAACTATGAAACATGGTGTATGATTTGTGGAGAGTGGATCTTCTTGTCATATGATGATATTTCATGGCCTCTTCATTAGTATATCCAAAGAGCATAATGATCTTAATGTGGATCTTGGTGATAATTCCAATTATGTATTGGAGAGTGTTAACAACATATAATTCCAAGTTGAGTCATAGATTCCTATGGAGGTTAATTTTGTTCTATATGCACCTAGGTTGGAGAAGAAGTTAATCTCCATTTTTTCTATGGAGGAAGGGACTTCATGTCTTTTTTATAGGAGAATTAGTACTTTTCAGGCCAAAAGGAGTTATTCCTAGCATTAGGTGAGCCATAGAGAATAAAGAGAGTAACTTATATATGTTGAGAGTGTATATGGTTATATCTTGACCAAGTTATAACACGGGAAGATGGGGAATATAGACTATAGGTCTCTACCATTGTTACAAATTATGGTCATTGGTATTCTAAATTTTAGTGTAGAGTAGGATGGCGTGTCCAAAGGATGTGCACTTGGAAATCATGCTAAGGAAATATTTCTTAACAATGGCACTAGGTCGAAGGGAGTTTTGGGTTTGATTCATTCCAATGTTTGTGGTTCTATGTCAGTGGAGTCTATATTAGGTTTTATTTAATTTGTGACATTTAGATATGCTTATTTACAAGAGGACATGGATTTACTTCTTGAAGGCTAAGGATGAGGTCTTTGGTCAATTATAAGAATTCAAAACTCTTATGGAGGACCAAAGTGGGAGAAATATCAAGGTCCTTAGGTAAAATAATGGGGTGAGTACACCTCCAATGAGTTCAAGATTCTTTTCAGCTAGGTACGAATCAATAAAGAACTAACAATGTGATACAATCTGCAAAAAAATGGATTAGAAAAGAGGAATAACAATACTATAGTTGGAGAAACCAATGTCATGATCCATGATCAGGATCTACTTATGTTCTTATGGGTGGAGGCATGTAACACAACTATGTATTTCTAGAATAGGAATTATTACACTATAGTTGAGGAAAACCCTGATACAAATTAAATCAACTCAGAAACATATTGCAGAAAACATAGATACAGAACTTAGACAAAATATTGGCGGAAAAGGCAAAAGCCTCATGGCTTCCTCATGTAATCTCTCTTATTAAAAGAATTTTAATTTAAAATTTAAATAGATGAGAGAAGATAGTCCGTGCTATCTTAGTCTCTTTTGGTTGAGATAATTTCTCACCAAAAACCCACCAAGATAGGAGTTCCTAAAAAAACTCCATCTTTTGAGGAACAACCCAACAACCCAAGAGTTAGGAATATTTAATTAATTATTTTGGATTTATTATTGTTATTTTAGAGAGGCTAACATTCTCCCCTTCAATGAAAAATCCAAAATAAGAACAAGGAACCATCTTCCAAGTTCTCATGTTGATCCTAAAAAAAACATTGCCTGAAAAACCGCCAAAGCTGAATGCTGAAAAACTACAATCTGAAGAGACCATGAGTCAGTTGTATGTCTGGTTCATCTCTGAATTGCGCTTGACAACTCCATCAAGTTCCAAGTGGCAAAAGGATCCATCTGTCCTTTGCATGAAAGCAGCATCCTTTGTCCACTGACAAAATTTTTTCAAAGCCCACTAGCTGATGATGACAAAAAAAACTCACTGTTGATTTTGTTGCGCTGAAAATTGTTCACTACTTCTTTGCTATCGACTGCCCACTGGAAAATTTTTTGATGCCCACTGAAAAATTGGTTGATGCCCACTGGAAAATTTTTTGATGGTTTTGTCGAGACTTTCAGTTTGACAACCACTGTCAATCTCGTTGACATTTCCCCCCCTTTGTCAGCTGAAAGGAGAGACACTACTCTAGAAAATATTGTTGAACTCCCCCCCTTCAGGTGTAGGAGTTTTACACTGTTGTACTCCCCCATTCAACTGCAGGAGAGTACCATCATCTGTTTACTATTGGCTGCACAATGTGTGATCATATACAGTTGTAGAACTGAAGCAATCTTTTAACTGTGGATGACCATTCCCAAGGGTCGATCCATTCATAATGTATCTTCAATCTTGCTGATTTGTGTTGATTGCGACATTTTTCTGAGGAATGATTGGACTTGCCACAATGGCAACGGGGATGGAGATCAAGACACTGATCTTCCATATGAATGGTTCTCTGACAATGAGAACATTTCGGTTTGACTGCAACTTCAGGTTTTATGGAATTCTCTTTTTCGGAAACTTTGGGTTGCATGCACTGCTGGTTGTCTGCAACTTTCTCTGAATGTGCTGAGGGGATATGTTCAAGAAATCTCGCACTGACGAACTGAATGGGCTTGGAATAATCAGGAATATGTAAGTTGGCGTCATCTTGGACATATCCTAAGCCTCGTCGATTCTTGTTATTCTGAAGTTCTTCCCAAGGCTTGATGATGGGCTTGGAAGAAATTGAAACTGGAACAACTTCGACACTTGAAGCTGTCTGAATGAATGACTTATCATTTTGATGGTTCAAAGACTTGAAAGTATCACTCTTTTCTTGCAATTCAATCCATTGAAGTTGTGACTCGAGTTGAAGAAACTCAATGGTGTCATGTGTTTGTTGTAGATGCCGTGAAAGATCAGCAAGAGTGCCTTTACTGACGTGCACCATGTCTTCATCGCTTGAGATGATCAAACTATGAAGAATGTTTAACAACTGAATATGTTGTGCCATCTGAACTTGCGCACTTGAAAACATAATCTCTTGTTGTAGATGTCGTACTTTGAACAGTTTCACTTCAATGACAGGCTCGCTTGAATGTGGCACGCTCGCTTGATTTGTTGTTGATTGCACTTGCTAGAGTTGCAGAACTTTCTTGCTTAAACTTTGGAATTCACGCTCGCTTGATGACGATTGCATGTGCTTGAACGCTTCACTTGACTTGATGATTTTACACTCACCTGAATGAATAACTACGCTCGCTTGATGTCGATGTCAACTTGGTTGATTGAAGTCAGAGTTGAACTTGTTGCTTGTTTGATTTGAAAACTTATGCACTCAATTGATTTTGTGTAAAGGAAGGGTGTCGAACACTGTCGACAATGCACCCAAGAAAGCATACAATGATTCACTTTTAAATAATGAATTCACTTGTCGTCTTAAAATTCATTAACAATGAATTTTTAATGATTCACTTAAAACAATGCTTTTGATTACATGTAGGCTTTATTTAAGTGTGCAGGTACATGAACCTGATGAAGTGAATCGGCTTGTTGATGTAATATGCTGATGCAGACAATCTTCAATTATATGTTGTGCAGATGCATGTGTTGATCTTGCAGCTATTTCGTTATAAGTGTTGTGCTTGCGGATATTAAACTTTATGTATGAAACTATTAATGTGTCACAACTAGACACAAATTAAAAAGCAACAACATGAAGCCATAAAAAACATGCGCCATCAAACACACATGGTGTACTTAAGATCCCCTTATTCAATTTCGGGCGGATCTAGGACACATCAACACCAAAAAATGATATCTTTATTAATCACTGAGTACATCATCTGAAGCAATGATAATGCCAAGCTGACAACCCTTTGAAACAACGCGCCTTCAAAATCTGAATGGATAGTGACACGATCTCTATCAAATTAAGACAATACTTTGAATTACAATAGAGGCTTTCCCTTATCACTCCAAAATTACAAAGTATGCACCTTATCACTCGAAATACGTTACAAAAATCTTCAAAAAGTGCTACGACACCTTATGATTTAATATCGAACACAAAAAAAGGGATTTTCACAATCGTTGACCAATCAAAAGAGAGGCTTTACTTGGCTTAAAACCCATATGCGCAAGCAAATTCCTTTTCACTTTAAATAATGTTAAAGACCCTTATGAAATATAATACTTGCCGTTTCAAACAGTCTTTTAAAATTTCGGGAATAATGGTTAAATCTTCGGCAATGTATATCTGGATTAAGTTGCTGCATTTTCAAACACGATTTCATACAACCGTGGTTTCAGATTATATGACTCCAACGCATTTCCGCAACATCTATTCAATCTTTGCCGCAGCTCAATTAGTTGCACGCTGCCACACACTCGATCTCAACAATTCCAGAACAGCACCATGAAATCAAATGCCGCACAATGGTATTACGCTGGCAAACAATCTCTGACATTCATATTTTAATTTCTCAGCAGTTCATTCAATTTAAAACGTTGTTTTGAACACTGGAAATTACCTTAAAATGCTGGCATACAAACTGGTTGGAACGCTAGCTGACTGACTGCAAATTGCAAACGCTGGTTGACTGGTTAAAAAACGCTGGTCTGACTGGTTCAAGTCATTTAAAACGCTGCTACAATTGAAATACTTTTTTTTTTTTTTTTTGGCAGGCCTGAATGCCATAAATGCTAGGCGGAATGAGCGGATTGATGCCACAAAACGCTGAATCTTAATGCTGAAAACTAAACGCTGCTCTAATTATTTTAAAACACTGGTTCTTAATGCAGGATCAAACAAAGCAGCCTCGAGCAGCACCACCTTGAACACCAAGAAGCTTGATGATGAGACATAAGTTCTTGCTCATGAAAGAGTTTCATCAGATTTGAAGAAAAACATAATGCAAGTCGGTTTAGATAAAAAGTTTACACAAGCTCAGCTAGCATAGCAAATCAATGAAAAACTGCCGATTATTCAAGAGTACGAGTCTATGAAGGCAATTCCCAATCAGCAGATCATTGCAAAGCTGGAAAGGGTTCTTGTTGTGAAATTGCGTGGAAGCACTGGAAAGAAATAACAGGACAAACCTCTGCAGAAATGTAGAACGCTGGCTGGCTTTTCAAATCATAGAACAACACGCAGAACGCTGGCTCAACGCTAGTATATATTTCATCGCAGTCAAATACTATAGATTTGAATGTTGCTTTGTGTTGTCAAACGCTGGATTTAACTAGCGTTAACATACAAGTTGGTGATGGAATTACCACACTGGAAACTTATAATAGTGATGGGGGCAGATATAGCTGGATCAGTGCTTGCAAATGAAAAGAAAGTTCTCAAAAGTTTCATACTTTCAGTTCTCAAATGAAAAGACAATTCTCAAAATGCAGAATCGATGCCAAAATCGATGCCACTGTTCTTAATGTAAAATCGATTTACATAGCGATGTTTTCATAATCGATTGTTCAGGATCAATGTTCCATTTAAACACTGTTCAGAATCGATTTAGAAATATAAATTTGTAGCATAATAAACATCATTCACGCTGTATAAACAAAACACTAATCAGTAAAACTACAGTGTTTGGAGAGCAGAGGAGCAACCTTGACGCTGCAGATCCATCACGCTGCACCAACACACTGCACCAAAAGAAAAAAAACGCAAAGATTTCTAGCCGCAGCGAGCAACAAATTACATTCTAGTGATCACGACCTCAACACAACCTATGTGCAATCGCGTCCAGCAATCGGCGCTCACATGAGGAAAAGGCCCAGACTCATAACGCTCTGATACCACATGATACAAATTAAATCAACTCAGAAACATATTGCAGAAAACATAGATACAAAACTTAGAAAAAATATTGGCGGAAAAGGCAGAAGCCTCATGGCTTCCTCATGTAATCTCTCTTATTAAAAGAATTTTAATTTACAATTTAAATAGATGAGAGAAGATAGTCCTAGTCTCTTTTGGTTGAGATAATTTCTCACCAAAAACCCACCAAGATAGGAGTTCCTAAACAAACTCCATATTTTGAGGAAAAACCCAACAACCCAAGAATTAGGAATATTTAATTAATTATTTTGGATTTATTATTGTTATTTTAGAGAGGCTAACAAACCCCTTAAGGAGGCTTTTGCAAGAGTGAGACTAGAGGTGAGCCATATTCATTTCTTCAATATTCTAGTTTATCCATATTCCTTCATGGAAGAGGACTAAGTTGGATCCCTCATTGAAGGAGGGAATTGTTGGATATAATGAAACCTTAAAGGACTACACGGTCTACATTCTAGGGAAAATGAATATAATTATTAAATGGGATGTCAAATTTGAGGAGGGTAGGACCTTTAGGAGGTGACATGGATTGGATCCAATAGTGGAAAGGGATTAAGAGTGAGAGGATTTGGAGGTTGAGTAGAGAAAAATAACATGAACATGGCCTTATGGTCGGGATGGGAGCAACATGTTCCTTCTAAATCTACTAGGAGGAGGCTAAGACAGTAAAATCATACCTTGAGGGATGTTGAGGAGCATGTGGAGGCTCCTAGCAGGACCTTTAGGTATATACCACTTTCCAGATTTTCTAATTATATGGAATTGATGAGAAACATCAGTGAATAAGAGTCTTCTATCTTTGAGGAGGTATTAGACTAGCAGGTTTGGAGGGACACCATGATGGAATAGTACAATTCCATCATGAGGAATAATGTTGGGCAGATAGTACCAAGGCTCGATGGAAAGTCACTGGTCAATTCTGAATGGAACTTCAATATCAAACGTGTAGTTGATGGATTTTTTAAGAAGTATAAGGTGAGGTTCATGGTGAGAGGGTTCTCTCAGAAGGAAGGAGTAGATTAAGAGGATAATTTTGCACCTATCACTATATATGCATCTAGTGGGGTAGTCCTATCTATTGCTTTGAAGATTAGGTGGAGGATACATTAGATGGATGTGAAGACTACCTTCCTCAATGGGGTAATTGAGGAATATGTGTCTATTGATTAGCCTCAAGGATTTGAGGTGTGTGGGAGGTAATTCCATGCATGAAAATTGAAAAACTACCTATATAAACTTAAGAAAGAACCTCATTCATGGTACTATAGGATTGATGGGTACTTATTTAGATTTTGTTTCACTAAGAGTGAGGTGGACTCCAACTTGTACTATGTACTTGTTGATTATCAGATGCGCTTATTCGTACTTTATGTTGATGATCTATTTTTAGAGAGATGGAAGAAACTCATAGGGATTTTTAAGGAGCACATTGTTTCAAAGTTTGAGATGAAGGATGTTGGATTGATGCGCTACTTTTTGGGATTGGAAGTGTGACCATAATTGAGAGATATTTTCCTTTGGTAGGGAAAGTATGTAGTTGAAAAATTGAAGAGATTATGGATATAGGATTGCAAGTCAATGTCTGTACATATGATCACTAACTTGAGGAATATTAATGCTTCTGAGATTGAGGTGGTGGATCCCACTTTGTATAAGCAATTGATCGGGTCATTGATGTATTCGATTCATCTAGACAAAAAAATTGTTTGATATGAACATACTCAACCAATTTATGGTGGAGTAGAGGAGGGTTCATTAGGTGGTAGCAAAGCATGTGCACAAGTATCTTCCTAGTATAGTGGAGTTTGGATTGAGGTATGTTAGATTTGGTGGAGTGTAGTTATAGGGATACACAAATTCATATTGGGATGGGAGTGCAATGGAAAAAAAGAGTAGTTCTAGATGTTGTTCTAGCTTAGGATCAACAGTGATCTCATGATTTTCTAGGAAGCAACATTTAGTGGCACTTATTTCAGTATGAGAGCGAATACATGGTAGCAAGTTTGGAAAGTTGTGAGGCCATGGCTTCACAATATTCACATAATATTGTTAGCTCTTGAGATGGGCCTACAGTGATCCATTATGATAATTAAAGTTGTATCAAGTTTTCGAAAAATCCAGTTTTTTATGACAGGGCCAATCATATGCAGATCAAATACCATTTAATAAAAAACAAGGCCTAGAGAGGTGCCATGATATTACAATACACTTCCACATAAGAGAAAGTTGTGGATATTCTCACCAAGCCCATAGTAAAGGGAAGTTTGTTTTCTATAAGGATAAGCTAGGGGTGGTCGAGAATCCTACCATGTATGATAATTAAACCATGTAAGGTCAATGGAAACGAGCCTTCGAGAGCTAGAGAGAATGGGGAGAGAAATGAGCGTGGTGTCGAGATCTAACGGAGACTCGGACGTATTTGAGGATTCGAGAAGGTTTGTTGCAGTGATTTGTGCTCTGCAGCCCCCTTAACGACACAATTTATTTGTATTTCTTGGCACTGCCCACTAATCAAATGATATAAAGCAGGATTTATGGAATTAATTCTGATGCAACTTGTCTCTCAACTTTAAAAAAGTCGCCCAAGTTCTGGTGACAGAAGGGCTAATATCGATGCTCTGCATCATTTTTTCAAAACCGTTGAACCCTCAACGACATAAGAATTGGTAACCCCAGAGTACAAAGGAGTAAGGGTTTTAGGAGAGTGACTTTGGTTGAACCCTGGATATTTTCAGCGCAGCATCATGGACAGTTGAATCTCTTTCCTGAATGAAGTTGTAGCATCGCCTGTGCTTTTCAAGAAATAATAATAATGAGGAAAACACATATGTGCTAGAAAATTACCACTTCATTAATACCGCGGAAAATGGAAATCTCTTCGTTTGTGTTGCAGCGGTAGTAAACATTCATGGACTCATTTAACTGTAAATCCCAAGAAGCGAAGGAGAGGCCTTTGTACTTTCGTAATGTTCTGTTGATTTTATTCTTGGTCCTGTCAAGGCGGCTATTTTTCTGAATCATTGTTCTCTCACATTTTTTACGCTGAATTTGAAAAAAAATCAATGTGTTAAGACCCGTTGTTGTGGTTGTTATGAAACACTTGCAGTAACGCTCTTGATGGTGTTACTGGAATCTTATGGAATTGAAACGATGCATTAAATTCAATATCACCATGATGCATTAGGTTTTGAGAGTTTTCTTCTTATATATATTTCGTGTTTGGAATTTGTTTTAGTTTTTACAGGATGGACGAATCTCATAGATAAAAATATTAAAAAAAAAACAAAACAAAACACAAAAAAAACAAAAAACAAAACAAAACAGATGCTTTACTTTTCGAATTTTATTTTTGAGGAAGTGGATAGGTTTTTAATTTAGTTCTCGATAAGAATTTAGTTCTCGATAAGACCTTCTATGTTTTTATCTACTATTTTATCATGTTCTGAGTTGAACTATCATTGGATGGACTATCCTTTCTACTTTTTGTGGATAGCGGTTCTTTTTATTATGTTGCGACTACTGGTACTTTATAGATCTTATGCTTGTGCCTATGTGCAGGTCTTATTTTGTTTCATTTTGTTCATTCATAAGGGTTTGGTATATCACTATGTCACTGAAAATTTGATCATTATTGTCTCTAATTTTGGTAGGAGCACAACTTCCTTTCGAAATTAACTCACATGTTCAGAGAGTGCCAAGACGAAGCCTGTATCAAGTATATATACTATTTTAATATAACAACTTTTTTTTCTTTCCCTGAAAAAAAGGACCTTCTCTGTTACGAGAGATGTGGATTCCATGGATTTTTAAAGTTGTGATTTATATATTAAATTTTATTAAAATATGATTTTATTTTGAAAATATATGTATATATATTAAATTTTATTAAAATGTCGTTTTTATTTAATACATATTTGTTATAATTTATTTTAATTTTTAAAAATATATTAAAAAATAAATTTAATAACAAATTATTTTTTTATTAAATTATGAAAATTTTGATTATATTTATATTTATATTTTTTCTTTTCTCATTCATTTTTGTATGTAATTGTTTTTCTTTTTTATCAAATTGTTTTATCATTTAATTTATGTAACTATTTTTATCAATTTTTTTTATTATTTAATTAATTTATTTATTTTACCAAATTTTATTAACATATTTAATTATTTGTAAAAATTATATTAAATTAAATTTACTATTGTTTATTGTTTATTTTATTTTTTCTAATTAATTTTAGTTATCAAAATAATAATATTACATTTAAATTTATCTTTGGGGTAGTTCACTTGGTAAGTATGTATCTCCCAAATTGACTCCCTTGTGTGGGAAGGTAAGATAAGTACATTTAAAGTTTATAGTGGTAATCTAATCTAGTGTCACAAGTAAAAACCTAGTCCAGCTCAATTATCCATTTCTCTATTATGAAAAAAAATATTAAATTTATATAATATTAATTTTAATATATATATATATATATATATATATATATATATATATATATATATATATATATATATACTAATTAAATTTTATAAATTTCTACTAATTTTTACTAATTAGTAAAGTTTTTTCAATTAAGTTTTGATGTTTATAATGCAGGTTTACATTATGACACATACCTATGTAGTTGAATGAGTAGAAGATAATTTGAATTTTCTTTTGGGGTTTCACTTAATGAATATATGCAACAACCCATGTTTGTAATAAATTAAAAAATACACCCAATTTCATTAAATATAAAGAAATATCTTATTCGTTTTTTGGACATTTTTAATATTTTTTTTATTTATACAACTTTACGGTGACATGAATTTTTTTTTTTAATCATAAAAAATATTAGTCCAAACTGATAGTGATTATATTATTCCATACCATATATACTTCAATGATTTTTGAGAAGTTTTTTTTTAAGAAAAATCATCATATTTATTAAAAAATGGAATACGAATTATATTTGTCCTGTGTTATATTTATTAAAAATTGGAATACAAATTATATTTGTCATATGTTTATTATATTGAAATTATATATTATATATTTTTATAGAAAAAATCTTTGATTTTTTATTTTTAATTTTTCTAAAATTTATATTATTTATTAAAAACAAATAATGGAAAAAGCAATTGTCTAATATTTGAAAACTATATTAACTCCTTATTAGAATCAAAATTTTCATATTCATGAATTCTCTTAATTTTCTTTAACAATGTTTCATTTGTAGCTATTAGCTTTGAGGTATTTCTGTCACCTCTTCAATGCCCATTCTAAAGAGAAGTATTTTCTAAACTTACACTTATCTACATTTATTTCTTTCATTCTTTAAATCAAAATTATACACTATGTTCATATTCTTCATCTAATAGTGATTTCTTAAATGATTCCATCTTTTAAGTTTTTGTTTAATATGTTGTTTTTTCCTTTGAGGATAAGATTGTGTCTAAGGACATGTATATTGCAAATGTCAAGCTTACTACCATATATAGCACCAAAATACTTTCATCCATCAAAAGTATTTATTTTCAAGTATAAACCCCCTCGGGCAATCCTTTGCTAATATAAACCTCCAACTATATATGGTAATATGTAAAAAGACTAAACTTATACTTTAAAAGTATTTGTTTTAAAGTATAAGCCCCTTTGGCAATCCCTTGTCAACGTAAATCTCCACACACATATGGTAATATGTAAAAATACTAAGCTTAACCCAATCTATATTAGCTTTGAAATATCTACTCAAGATATTCCCAATGACTTCAAAATTTGATAACTTCCATGAGTGTATTGGTAGATTTGGAAGGAAAGTCTTCCCTGAAACTAGGGCCCCTCCTCAAAAACCTTTTGATAATTAGCAATTTTGGGAAATTGAACATTTGAAAATAAAATTAGAAACAAAACATATCTCACAATCATTTATCTAATTTGAATAGAGTCATTGGTACAAATTTGATGTTGGAGGTCAAAAACCATTAGACCAACAAATTACCTCCTTAGATTCATAA
Source organism: Pinus albicaulis (assembly GCA_034641835.2). Lineage (NCBI taxonomy): Eukaryota > Viridiplantae > Streptophyta > Pinopsida > Pinales > Pinaceae > Pinus > Pinus albicaulis. The sequence continues at coordinate 95,427 of JAXQQM020090161.1, read as the reverse complement.
TAATAAAGGAGGTTGGAACTATGAATTTACCTCTAGTACTAGAACCTCCTCTGATTTCTCCATGATATATACATTTAGCCAATGTGTTAGCACAATAACAAGGGTTTGGATATTTACCAAAATTCTTAAAAGAGTGGCCTTTATATGAGTGTATTCTATAGCCCATAAATTCTCCACATAGGCACAAAACTGATATATAGTGATAATCAAGTTGTTTAGCTCCAAAAAGATAGTGAGGTTGTCCATCAATATGACCTACATGAGTTGTAGTTTTCACTTTAAGTCCACCAAATAATCTAAATGTTCACCTACAAGACTAATATTTTCTCTATGAGAGGTTTGGCAAACATCTTAGAGCTAGCTAACTCATTATAACTCTCTTGAATAAAGCGTGGCTTCTTGAGAAAAGTTTTCAAGGAACTTTTTTGTTGTAAACAATTCATCAAAAAAAATTCTTGCAAACATTTCTTCAAACACTTGGAATCCATCCTTATGATGAGAGAGAATGGTACTAAAGTATGTGACAAGGGTTGGTTGTGGTAAGAGTTAGGCATTCTTGGAAGGAGACTCACTCTTGGTCCTTGTATTGTTGTAATGAAGCTACAGGTGGTGGCAGAGCTTCCCTCTAAGTACCATTGTATCATTCTTCTAAGTAGTAAATAAAACAGTATTAGGCATTGTCTTAGTGCCACCAACAACATATGTTATGGTATATTCTTTATGTTTTGAATGACACCTATTCTATATGTACTTATTTTTTTTCCTACGTGTTAACTAAACAAGTAAAATTGATGGTTTTTTAGGCCATAATTGGACATATTTGTTGGATAAGGCTAAGTTGAGTAAGACTTAGTGCATTGTCTAAGTGTTGTAGTTCAAGGTGAAGTTATGGATAGAATTTTACAGAAGAATATTACACTAGTTGTAGTAGGCATGGTTTAATTAAGCTACTGCATCTAGGGAAACATAGTGCCACAAAAATAGAGATGATGAAATGAAAAAATTTGGGCAAGAAAATTAAGTCCATGGTAGGTGGTATCAAAGTTCAGCTTCTCCAAGAAGTTGATTTCAAAGTTGTGTCAGGAGCTCTTCATTATGCCTTATAATGAATTAGTTGAGCATCAATTGGTGGGTTGAACATAATTACGAATGACTTGATCAGGAAGGTTCAACTTGCAACCTTAAAGAAGGATGAGTTGTCAACACTAATGGGTAGTCAAACTTAAGTGTTGATGGATCTATGAGAGAATATTAAGGAGGTATTATGCATGGATCTCATGGTTTTGAATGTCATCAGGTGGGTGAAGGAAGGAAATACATGAAAGTTTTGGACAAGCAATGGAATCTTGTATTTTGGTGAATGGATATATTTCCTATAGTCATCCAAACTCAGGAAGGAACTCATCCAAACTTATTAGTTCCTTCCTGATTTTGGAAGACTATCTAGGAAATATATCCATTCACTAAAATACAAGATTCCATTGTTTGTCCAAAACTTTCATGTATTTCCTTCCTTCACCCAACTGATGACATTCAAAACCATGGGATTCATACATAATCCCTCCTTAATTTTCTCTCATAGTTCCATAAAGACTTAAGTTTGACTACCCATTGGTGTTGACAACTCATCCTTCTTTAAGGCTGCAAGTTGAACCTTCCTAATCAAGTCATTCGTATTTATGTTTGAACCACCAATTGATGCTCAACTACTTCATTCTAAGTCATACTGAAGAGCTCCCAACACAATTTTGAAATCAAATCCATGGAGAAGTTGATCTTTGACACCACCTACCATGGACTTGATTTTATTGCCCAAATTTTTTTATTTCATCATCTCTATTTTTGTGGAACTATGTTGCCCTAGATGCAGTAGCTTAGCTAAACCATGCCTACTACAACTAGTGTACTCTTCTTCTTTAAAATTCTATCCATAACTTCACCTTGAACTAAAACACTTAGAAAATGCACTAAGTCTTACTCAACTTAGCCTCATCCAACTAATATGTCCAATTGTGGCCTAAAAAACCCTCAATGGTACTTGTTTAGTTAACACGTAGGGAAAAACATAAGCACATATAGAATAGGTGACATTCAACACATAGAGAATATACCCTATCATATGTTGTTCGTGGCACCAAGGCAATGCCTAATATTGTTTTATTTACTACATAGAATAATGATACAATGATACTTAGAGGGAAGCTCTGCCACCACCTATAGCTTCATTACAACAATACAAGGAATAAGGTGAGTCTCCTTCCATGCTGCAACCAACCCTTGTCACATACTTTAGTACCATTCTCTCTCATAATAAGGATTGATTCCAAGTTTTTGAATAAATATTTGCAAGAAAATTTTTTGATGAATTGTTTGCAACAAAAACGTTTCTTGAAATTTTTTCTCAAGAAGCCACACTTTATTCAAGAGAGTTATAATAAGTTAGCTAGCTCTAAAATGTTCGCCAAACCTCTCATAGAGAAAATATTAGTCTTGTAGGTGAACATTTGGATTATTTGGTGGACTTAAAGTGAAAAATACAACTCATGTAGGTCATATTGATGGACGAACCTCACTGTTTTTTTGGAGCTAAACAACTTGATTATCACTATCAATCAATTTTTTGCCTATGTGGAGAATTTATGGGCTATAGAATACACTCCTTATATAAGGGCCACTCTTTTAAGAATTTTGGTAAATAGCCAAACCCTTGTCATTGTGCTAACTCATTGGCTAAATGTTTATATCATGGAGAAATTAGAGGAGGTTCTAGTACTAGAGGTAAATTCAGAGTTCCAACCTCCTTTATTATTATGAATCTAAGGAGGTAATTTGTTGGTCTAATGGATTTTGACCTCCTGCATAAAATTTGTACCAATGACTCTATTCAAATTAGATAAATTATTGTGAGATATGTTTTTTTTCTAATTTTATTTTCAAATGTTCAATTTCCCAAACTTGCTAATTATCAAAAGGTTTTTGAGGAGGGGCCCTAGTTTCAGGGAAGGCTTTCTTTCCAAATCTACCAATACACTCATGGAAGTTATCAAATTTTGAAGACATTGGGAATATCTTGAGTAGATATTTCAAAGCTAATATAGATTGGGTTAAGCTTAGTCTTTTTGCATATTACCATATGTGTGTGGAGATTTATGCTAGCAAGGGATTGCCAAAGGGGCTTATACTTCAAAACAAATACTTTTGAAGTATAAGTTTAGTCTTTTTAAATATTACCATATCTATATTTAGAGGTTTATATTATCAAAGGATTTCCAAGGGGGTTTATACTTGAAAATAAATACTTTTGATGGATGAAAGTACACCATTTTGGTGCTAGATATGTTAGTAAGCTTGACATTTTCAATATACATGTCCTTAGGCACAATCTTATCCTCAAAGGAAAAAAACAACATATTAAATCAAAACCCAAAAGATGGAGATAATTTAAGCAATCACTATTGGATGATGAATGTGAACAAAGTGTATAATTTTGATTTAAAGAAGGAAAGAAATAGATGTAGATAAGTGTAAGTTTAGAAAATACTTCTCTTTAGAATGGGTATTGAAGAGCTAGCAGAAAATTGATCCGGATTTATGCAGGAACACAATAAAATACAAAAATACACATAAGCACAGAGATGCAGCAAAAATAAAACTTCATTTAATTAAAATCAAATAACAAAAATATGCTTACAGACATAATGGAAATAAACAACTAGGGTGCTGGAAGGCTTATCTATGAGAAGATATGTGGCGGATATAAGCCTTTGAACTATGTTAAAATGAGGCTTGAAGTCCTATTTATTGTTGAAAAACAATGAAAAATCCTAAACATCCAAAAACCTAACCCTAGGAGATGAAGCGCTAAAAATATGGGCCCCGTTTGGGTAAATTGGTATATCAAATTCTCGGGGACGTAACTTTGGCATATGATATCCATTTGACGTACTCAATACCTCGTCAGAAAGATCTATCCAAGGACTACAAATTTTGAGTGAGAAAATTTAGTCTAAGACCCATGTTTCTCTCAGTTTTCCCAAAAAAACATCGTTTAGGACCTCAAAACGGCTCTGGAAGTTCAGGACTTGAAAAACTGCTAAAAATAGTAAAAAATGCTGAAACTGAAAAAATGCTGAAACTTGGACTTGTCGAAGATGTCAGGGACCTACTGGCGGACATGATGGATGTGGTTAATAAATTTGTTTTCTTTATTAGCCTCGTACAATACATGTGTGGATTCTGTCTGTGTGGTTGCATGAGGTATGACAACATCAGGCAGCGACGTGCCTGGGGTCATATCAATGGAGTACTTGACTTGACAGTGTAGAGGAACCTCTGTGGGTGAGGAGAAAATGTTGTATTCCTCCATGACTTTGTCCATCTGCTTTTGCCATGCAGGGGAGCCCTGTTTCGAGGATGTGACCACAATCTTATTCTTGTCTTGTGGGAAAACAGTAATGAAAATAAATTTTCTAGTGTGGGAAATAATCTTACTGCATTGTTTTGCAGTAGTAAAAAAGATGACGGGAGGCGGTATTACCTCTGGTATCCTGTAAAATTTATTTCCCAAACTAATAACAACAACATGAGGCCTAGACTCCTACATAGCATGTCTCTTCCACAAGTATGGTTGGCCCAATAATACATCAGACACATCAAGAGGAGCAATATCAGACAGTACCCCATTCGTGAATGGCTTGATTCTGTACGGAAGGCAGAACTTCTAGCAGATGCGGAGATCTCTTCCTTAGTGAAGCCACCCGATGGTATACAAATGCGGGTGTTCTATGGTTGGTATGTCGAGTTGCTTCATGACCTCTATTGAAATGATGTTATTTTTGGATTCCGCTATCGACAAGTAATTGCAATGGAGAACCGTTCACCCACATCTACAACTGGAAGAGGCACTCCCCCTCCTTTGGATCCTTGAGATCCTCCCTCTAGAGCTTGGTAGTGGAAAAAATGGAACTACGATCTGCGTGAATGATCTGCTTCCCTTTTTCATTGCCCTTTTCTAGTTTTGGCTCAGGATCAAAACATGCATCTGATTAGGGTGCCTTAAGTTCAGCCACCAGTGACTGTTTGGCCTGACACTCATTTGTGTTGTGAGTGGGGTTGTTATGAAATTCACACCACTTCCCTGTGTCCTTATTTGGATTTGTGGTGTTGTTCTGAGTCTCCCGGCTTTGCTTTTCCCCTTGTTCTGCGGTTCGGAAGCACCTTTCCCTGACTTCATATTCACGGATCCAAAGACTCGCTTCTTCTGCTTAAATTTTTTCTTGACCTTGACCTTTGCGACATAACGATATTTCATGCAAAGTGAGGTAATGTCGAGGAACTCCATTTCCTCCTGAATGTATCTGTGCAAACAACTATGGTACTTGAGCACAAAATGTCTCTCTAAATATTTAATACCCAACTTTGTGCACAGATTCTTTAGTTCATGAACATCTTAATCCCTTTTGTTGCCGCAGTGTGGTCCATTAGATGCACTTATCCTCATAGCTCCCCACAGGGTAATATTGTTCCTTGGTGCAGTATCAGAACAAATTCCAAGTGGGTGTGGCTGAGAACAGAGCAGGTTCCCTCTCGTCCTTTTGCTCACAGTAGGTTTCCCACCAACCTTTGAAATGGGGGTGGCTTTGAGGAGTGAAAAAATATTTTTTTCTCAGTCACAAAAATAATAGACCAAGAAATACCCTTCCAGCAAATTCAACCATCTATCTACAATATCTACATCTATCTGGCCTTCAAATATAGGAATGTCGAAGTTGACCTGTACCTTGAAAGGAGTGGTGCCTCCAGAGTGGTTGCAGGATGTAGATGCGCTGCAGATGGAAAGTCGTTGAAGGATCTAGGCAAATTTATCCATCAGCGTGTTCCTCTGCTCTTGAGGGCCACCTCGAACAATATTTTGATAGGATCTCCTGCTCCCTCGTCTTTCTTTTCTTCCGCCATGGGAGGTCATCGGGGTTTGCAAGGCTGATCTTGCAAGTTTTCAACAAGATCGAGCCCTAACTCCTTGTACCCTGACCTCATTAGGGACATGCAAAGAAAAGAAGAGGAAGAGTATAAAGATCTCATACCACTAATCCGGATTTATGCATGAATGCAATAAAATACAAAAATACACATAAATACAGAGATGCAGTGGAAATAAAACTTCATTTCATTAAAATCAAATAACATAAATATTCTTACAGACATAATGGAAATAAACATCTAGGTCATTGGTAGGCTTATCTCTGAGAAGAGATGTGGCAGCTACAGGCCTCTGAAATATATTACAATGAGGCTCAAAGGCCTATTTATTGTTGAGAAACAATGGAAAACCCTAAACATCCAAAAACCTAACCCTAGGAGATGAAGCACCAAAACTATGTCCCTGCTTGGGTAAATTGGTACATCAAATTCCTTGGGACGTAACTTTGTCATTTGATCTCCATTTGATGCACTCAATACCTCGTTAGAAAGATCTATTTGAGGACTAAAATTTTTGAGTGAGAAACATCAATCCGTAACCCATGTTTCTCTCATTTTTCCCAAAAAGCGTCGTTTAGGGCCTTAAAACGACTCCAAGAGTTCGCAACAAAAAAATGCTAAAAATAGTGAACTTTGCTTAAACTAAAAAACTGAAAGAACCGATGGTGGGGGTCCAAATGGAATAGGTGGGTGGCCACCAATATCCACCTGGATCATTCCTCCCCCAATAGGAAGAAATGGTCCCCATTGCATTCAGTTCCTCCATGAGATGAGGCAAATTTTGTTGAACTTGGTATTGGACTTGTCAAAGATATCAGGGACCTGCTGGAAGACATGTCAGATGCGATTAATAAATTTGGTTGCTTTATCAGCCTCATACAGTACATGTGGATTCAGTTTGTGTGGTCGCATGAGGTATGGTAACATCAAGCGATAGCGTGCTTGGGGTCAAATCAATAGAGTGCTTGACCTGACAGTATAGAGGAACCTCTGTGGGTGAGGAGAAATGTCTTCGTATTCTTTAATAAATAGTAAAAATTTTAAAAGAATGAAAAATAAAAAATCAAAGATTTTTTTTAATAAAAATATATAATATATAATTTCAAAATTTATCTATATAATAAACATATGACAAATATAATTTGTATTCCATCTTTAAATAAATATGATGATTCTCCATTAAAAAACTTCTCAAAAATCATATAATCACCATAAGTTTGGACTAATATTTTTTATAATTATAAGATTTTTTTTCATGTCACCATAAAGTGGTATAAATAAAAATAAGTATCAAAAATGTCTTAAAAAATGAATAAGACATTTAATAACAATATAGATGTTTAAATGGGAAAGGTATATTGGAAGGTATTTCTTTATATTTAATGAAATTGGGTGTATTCTTTAATTTTTTACAAACAAGTGAAACCCCAAAAGAGAAGAGAATCCAAAGTATCTTCCACCCATTCAACTACATAGGTATGTGGCATAATGTAAACCTGCATTATAAACATCAAAATGTAATTCAAAAAACTTTACTAATTAGTAAAAATTTATAAAATTTAAATGTAAATTAGTAGAATATATATATATATATATATATATATATATATATATATATATATTTACTAATATATATATATATATATATATATATATATATATATATATATATATTCATAATAGAGAAATTGACAATTGAATTGGACTAGGCTTTTACTTGTAACACAAGATTAGATTACCACTATAAATCTTAAAGGTATTTGTCTTACTTTTCCACACAAAGGAGTCAATTTGGGAGATACATGCTTACCAAGTGAACTACCCCAAAGAGAAATTTAAATGTAGTATTATTACTTTGAAATAACTAAAATAAATTAGAAAAAATAAGATAATAAAATAATCAATAAAAAAATAGCAAATTTAATTTAATATAATTTTTACAAATAATTAAATATGTTATGAATTTGGCTTTGTGATCCATAAATTGTATATAAATTAAATATGTTAATAAAATTTGGTAAAATAAATAAATTAATTAAATAATAAAACAATTTGATTAAAAAAAAAGTAACATGAATTAAATGATAAAACAATTTGATAAAAAGGAAAAACAATTACATAAAAAAAATATTAATATAAATATAATCAAAATTCTCATAATTTTATAAAAGATTAATTTGTTATTAAATTTATTTTTTAATATATTTTTAAAAATTAAAATAAATTATAACAAACCCGTATTAAATAAAAAATGACATTTTAATATATATATATATATATATATATATATATGAATCGCAACTCTAAAAATCCATGGAATCCACATCTCCTGTAACACAGAAGCTCTTATCGAGAACTAAATTGAAAATTTATCCACTTCCTCAAAAATAAAGTTCGAAATGTAAACCATCTGTTTTTTTTTAAAGCTATGAAATTCGTTCATCCTGTAAAAACTAAAACAAATTCCAAACACGAAATATATATAAGAATAAAACTCTCAAAATATAATGCATCATGGTGATATCGAATTTAATGCATCGTTTCAATTTCAAAAGATTCCAATAACACTCTTATCTCTAAACATGAGGGGTATGGGCGACTCCTCCAAACACTCTTGCCTAAAAGAACTGCTAAATGAAGCAGACCCTTTTATTGCTCTCTTTCAGGAGACTCTGTGTAGTAGATCGAAATCAATTGGCACAATATTAAATATTAGACCGAGTTGGCATGCGACAGCCGTGGATGCGGTTGGCCATGCGGGAGGTTTACTTGCTATGTGGGATCCATCATATGTAAAGTTTCAGGCTTATAGTTTTTTCGAAGGTATTTTTCTATTTGGGAGTTTACTTGGATTCCATTACACCTTCAATATCTTAAATTTATATGCTCCATGTCAGAATAGAACTGATTTTTGGACACGGCGGTATAAGTTTGGCATTCTATATATGGATAATATGATTGTCATCGGGGATTTCAACTCTACTCTCCACTCTGATGAATCATGGGGACTTAAAGCTAGACTTGATCCAATGGCGGATCACATTGGAAGGATTTTTGAAAAGTTCCACTTGAAAGATATACAGATGTTTCCTCTAATACCAACTTGGACCAATCGAAGAGTAGAGGGGGATTATATTGGGAAAAGGTTAGACAGAGCAATGGTGGCCAAAACTCTGTTTAATCATTTGGGGCATCTGAGATCCATAGTGTTGGTGGTGGAATTGTCGGATCATATGGCCATTATTCTTTCATGGTGAGCTGAGAGTAGGAAATCTAGGGTGCCTTTTAAATTCAACCATTCATGGTTGGATGATTCTGAATACAACCAGCTTGTAAAGGAGAGCTGGAAAGACATATACCATATGAGGGTATATTCGGTTGGGAAAGATTTCATGCAAAAGTCCAAAGGATTAAATGCAGTTACAAAGGAATGGGAAATTAAGAAAAAGGATATGCTCATAGCTGAATTGAAGGAAATATCGAAAAATCTTAGTGATATACATGTTGATTTTGTAAACGAGGCACCTGATAAAGAGACATACAAATTAATTGACAAGCTTCAGAAAAGGAAGATGGAGATCCTAAATATTGAAGCGCTCACATGGAAGCTAAAGAACAGAATAAATTGGCTCAAGGAAGGAGATTTAAATACAAAATTTTTCCATAAAAGTGCCAACGAAAGGAAAAATAAGAACACTATATGGTATGTTCAGAGGACTGATGGGAGTTGTGCCAATTCCACGTCTGATTATAGGAGGAGGCTTTTAGGCACTTCTCGACCTTATATAAAGCGGACCAGCACATAGACCCTGCCTGCCAGATATGGGTTCTCCAGCATATCCCAAAAATGTTTGATGCAACAGCTCTCAATGTATTGAATTCTGAAATTACTAAGGAGGAGGTGGCGCAAACATTAAAATCTTTTGCCCATGATAAATGTCTGGGCCCGGATGGTTGGCCGATGGAATTTTATACCCATTTCTTTGATATGATGGCTGAGGAGATCACAACAGTTGTGGAACAAGGTCGGTTTATGGGGCACATTCCTGCAAACATGAATGCCACTTTCTTGGCACTCATACCCAAATCTTCTGAACCCAAGCGTTTTACGGACTTCAAACCGATAGCTTTATGCAACTTAATATATAAAGTCTCATCTAAAATTATTTCAAATAGGATCAAGGAGATATTATCTAAGTTCATTTGTATGGAGCAATACGGGTTCCTAAGGGGTCGAACTATACATGATGCCATATTCATTGCTCAGGAGGCACTGCACACCATGCACGCTGGAAAACAGGAGGCTCTAATTATGAAAATTGATCTTCTCAAAGCTTATGACATAGTAGATTGGTCGTTTGTTCGACTAGTTTTAATGAATATTGGGCTCCCTATGGAATCCATGAGATGGATTACAGCCTACATCACATCCGTCAGATAAGAAAGGATTATAAATGGGTTTCCAAATAATTTTTTGGGGGTTGAACAAGGCTTAAGACAAGGATGCACCATGTCCCCTCTCATCTTCATGTTATTCATGGATGGATGTAGAAAACTTACGGATATGGCTATGCAGGAGGGCTTTATTACTAGTTTCTCCTTCTCAAATACTGTAAGTATTTCCCACTCGCTTTTTGTGGATGATCTTCTTATATTTGGCTAGCTAATTATAAATCATTGGTTCTACATTCATTTCTTGCTTACTCACTTTGGAGACGCCTCCAGTCTATGCATTAACAAGGAAAAATATTTCCTCCTATGTGAATTTGGTGATGTTGACGAGATAAATTTCATTGCTGGTTTTCTTGGTATTCATACTAAGAATGAAAATGAAGGATTTCTATATCTTGGATACATAATCAAATCTTGTGGATATAAGGTGAGGGGTTGGATGTGGATTATGGAGGAGTTCAAATTCACAATCAACAAATGGACTCACAAATGGTTGACGTTGGGCAGTAGATTCATAATGATTCAAGCGGTTCTATCCCAAATTATAGTGTACTGGGGACATCTCTTTTATATTCCAGAACATATTGTATCTCAAATCAATACAATTCTTTCGCAATTCTTATGGGGAGGTGCTTCTATGACGAAGAAAAATCATCTGTGCAAGCGTGATTTATTATTTTGTCCAAAACAACAAGGGGGATGGGGCATCTTAAATACAAGAGCATTTAATTCTGCTCTTCTCATTAAATCCCTATGGAGGGCCATCAATGGTAATGGAATATGGTCTGAAATCATCAAATGCAAATATTTATCTGGAGACCCCCTCCACAAAATATACTGTCACCAATTTTCTTTTTCGCGGGTCATATCTACAATATGGCATGGATTCAGGAAAGTACTGCATCTATTTGCGGAAAGGCTGACTTGGAGATTTGGAAATGGACAGAAAATCTTATTGGGTTGTGACAAAATTTATGGGATGTCATCTGATTCTCTACCAGAACAACGTACTGTTCATCGTCTAGCTCACAGAGGTATACTATATTTCTTTCAGGTGAATCATTATTGGGCTCACGGGGCTCTTATTCTGAAATCCACTGCACAAATCGGCCTTCTCGCCCCGGATGCTGTGGAATGGAATAGGTATGTAGAGGGAATACATGTAGCTAGTTTATGTTACATGGCTAGGGGTGACAGAATAGCATGGGAAGGGGCAATGAAGGGCGACTCATTGGTGGTGAGGGACATTTATTCCTACATCAATATATATATTCTTTTCATGATAATAAGTCCACGAATTTCTGGAACTTTTGGCACAGAAGAATACCAACCAAGATTATCCTTTTTGGCTGGCTTGTTTAGAGGAAGAAAATTCTTACATGGGATTCGCTCATCAGATGGGGTCTCTTTGGGCTGGGAAGATGTGCCCTTTGCCTTCAACATGAGGAAACGGTGGATCACCTTTTCTTCTCTTGCCCAAGGGTAATTATTATATGGAATCTATTTAGTCACTATCATTTGGACCCATTGTGGACACCGGGGGATTTCATGGATACTGCACACAGATGGGACAAGATCTTGAGCAAATTCCAATCCTTACCTTTTTTCCTCATCTGGGAAGTTTGGCTTGCTAGGAACAAGATTATATTTGAAGGTAAGTCATTTTCCATCCCCCATATACATGCTGCTATCATGAAGTGGATTAATGACAGGGATCCTGCTAAGGAAAAAATAAGTGATTTCTCTCGAAGAATTAGGCCTCATCCCATCACGCTCCCAGCGATTTTCTTCGATGGGGCATGTCAGGAAGGTATGATGGGATGCGGGGCTTGGATCAAAATCTCTCAGGCAGAAAGGATTCACATATGCTGGAATGGTGGTAAGGGTACAAATAACATGGTGGAGTTGATGGCACTATGGAGTGGATTGTTGGCAGCCCACAACATGGGTATGAGTGAGGTCCATATCTATGGAGACTCTAGAATCACAATTGATGCCATATCTGGCAAATTAGTTCTATCCTCTCTGTGATCTCAGGGTTGGCTCATGAGAACAAAGAAACTATGGATTAAGATGAACAAGCCTCCCTTAAATCACATATTCAGAGAGAATAATACCAGGGCAGATGGACTTTCCAAAAAGGGTGTCAGCATTAATTTTGGTTTTTTGCAGGTTTCTCACTATAGAGATGGACAACAAATCTGGGCTTCTAATATCCCCATCCCATGAGAAATCATGTGGATGTGAACTTCTGCCGAGCTGGAGCAAGCGAGCCTGTTTTTCCAAGAATCTATATGTATGCAGATATATCAGGATGCTGACTCGGATGTAAGAGAGTCTGGGTACATTTGGACAGAAGCTTACGTGATCATTCAGAATACAATCATATTTTTATAAGGGATGAATAGACAAGTCATAAATGTTCGAAATTTTGTTATATTTACATCTATTTCATTTTTATTATTATGTATGAATCAGAGAACATTATTATGCTGAATTATGCTTTTCTCGATAACTGAAAATTTACGCATATGCTTAAATCTGTCTATGGATGGATGTATACAACGCTGATACATCTCATTGTTGTGATGTTATCCAACATATTGAGTATGATGTTCTTGAAATGTACTGTTTATATATTTAATAGACAACTTTTTTTTCTTTCTTAAAAAAAAAAACCACACTAATGGGTCTTAACACATTGATTTTTTTTGTGTACATTTCAAATTCACCGCTAAAAATTGTGAGAGAACAATGATTCATAAAAATAGCCATTTTGACAGGACCAAGAATAAAATCAACAGAACATTACGAAAGTAGAAATGCCTCTCCATGGCTTCTTGGGATTTACAGTTATATGAGTCCATGTATGTTTACTACTGACCCAACATAGACGAAGAGAGTGTCATTTCCGGGGTATTAATGAAGTGGTGATTGTTCAGCACATATGTGTTTTCCTCATCATTATTATTTCTTCAAAAGCACAGGTGACACTACAACTTCATCTAGGAAAGAGATTCAACTTTCCATGATGTTGCACTGAAAATATCTGGGGTTCAACCAAAGTCACTCCCAAAACCCTTACTCCTTTGTACTTCGAGGTTACCAATTCTTATGTCGTTGAGGGTTCAACAGTTTTGAAAAAAAGGATGCAGAGGCTCGATATTAGCCCTTTGGTCATGAGAATTGAGCAGATTTTTAAGTTGAGAGACAAGTCCATAGGTTGCGATGCATCCGAAATAATGTCATAAATCCTATTTTAGATCATTTTATTAGTGGGCAGTGCCGAGAAATGAAAATAAATCACGTCGTTAATGGGTTGCAGAGCACATATCATTGCAGTTTACCTTCTCGGATCCTCAAATTCGTCCGAGTCTCCACGAGATCCCGACACCACCCTCATTTCACTCCCCATTCTCTCCAGCTCTTGAAGGTTCGTTTCCATTGATCTTAGTGAACCCCAATCCTTCAACATAATTTCATCCTACTTCAGCTACCATCTGCTCTTAGAGATCCCCATGGCCTAAGATTTCAATTCTTCGGTCATAGCGCTCTAGACGTCATCATCATGCCTATCTTATGTGGAGCTCTGAACCTTAATTGCTTCATTCATTGTCTGCTCTGGACCTTTTTCTTTGGCAGAACGATCTTGGAGGGCGAGGTCATGCTTCTCCATCCTCTGCAATGAACTTCATTGACAAAAAAAATTGAACAAAGAATCAATATGCAAAAGAGCGGGCTAGCATTTTTGAAAATATTTGAAATGACTGCGCGAGATACAACCAAATGTTTTGAAAATATTTGAAATTTCGATGTGACCACTGTGATACGGTGATATGTTGTAGCAACATTAAAGTTGATAGATAGATGAAGCATTTAATACTGCAAACGTCAGGTTTCAGGGGCAGGTGAGGGTGGAGGAGGAGGAGGGTGGCGGAAGTTAGTGGAGCCCTCAAAAACAAGGAGAGAGTTGGGCCGGAGAGAGGGGTCGTGCCGAAAGGGGTGGACCAGAGGTGTCAAATCACCTCGGTTTGTCCCAGCATTAGCTTCTTCCTAAAATTAATCTCAAAGAATTAATAGCTAATAATTAACTTGAGACAATAAAATTAAATCCATTTTATAATTTATAAACATAACTAAATACGCAAGGATTTTTTCATGGATAAATTTAGTACGTTAAAATAACCTCATCAATGATCTATTTTTTAAGTGATATAAGAATAATGAGACTTATATGTCTCTTTATACATAAGCTTTAAGAGTATATTTATGATATAAATCCTAGCTTAAGGGGTGGTGCCCTGAGGGAAATTCACTAACACAATTGTGTTCACAAATAACCATTAGAAATACATAATAAAATAACATTTAAAGATCATAAAATTAAAGAGTTCATATTAGTCATTATAGTTGTGATAAAAGTTTGAAACCAACCGACTTGTTGAACATTGAAATGATTTAAAGAATTAAAGATTCTTAACTAATTATTAATATAGTGATTGGAAACTTCAAATCTCTTATATTTAATCATCAAAAACATCAAAATCAAAATAAATATATATATATTAAAATAAAAAGTCAAGATTAGCCATTATGTTCTGTGACAAAATTTGAAATTAATCTTTTTATTAAATAATAATAGAAAAATGTAATAAATTGAACTTCAACGGTTATATATAATAATATAATAATTTAGGATATTAAAAAACACATAATTTTATAATCTCATTTTAGCATGGAATCATAAAGTACAAAAACTTTATTAAAAAAAAATCTCATTTATATTTCCACTTGTATTTTTTTTCTTAATAATTTGTTTATTTATCTTTAAAAACAAAATTCTCATTTGTATTTGCACTTGTATTTGTCTTAATAATTTGTTTATTTATCTTTTAAACAAAACATTTTAATGTGCTGATTTAGAAATCACTTGTGATGAATCGTTTTATTTGTAATATCCCTCTTTCATGATTGGTTAGAAGGGACTTGATACAGCTCAGAGAATCTTTTAAATAAAACATTATAAATCACTTATAATGTATCATTTTAATTGTAATATACCTCCTTGATTGGTTAGAAGGGGACTTGATACGGCTTCGAGAGAGCTTGAAGGAGACTATGTACGACAACATAACCATCCATTGAACAACTCTGAGGAGATTTATAAAAACAAGATTGTTTCGGATCAATCCTAAACCCTACTCGCAATTTTAGAATTATGAATTCAACCCATACCCTAACGTATCATTATTATGCATATTCACTCCAGAAAACTTGACACTTCAGATTGCCATATTAGGATTTCAAAAAAGCCGACCGTTAAGAAAAGCTAGAAAAGATGGCATGGTTCCCTAGATATAACTCATGCCCCAATTTCATTGAGTTCATCTCGTTTTTCTTTGATCATCTCTTAGGCGTTGATAGTCTGGCTTGTCATGATTGAATGTGCGGAGCGCTCCAATTTCTTTTTCTGTTTGTTTGTTCTTTTTTTTGCTGTGTGTGGGTATGCCTGTTTGTTTGTGCTGTATGTCATCGTTATTGTTGTGGTTATCTGTGGATTGTGTGTGAAATCAACGTCTGCGAGTGAGAATCAGAGAGAGCGCAGAGAGCTAAAGATCCCTTAGCCAGAAGTATTTCTCGGCCATTCGATCACTGAAGCAAACCTGCCAAGACAAATTCCATTCCTCTTCTGGTTGGATGGCTGAGGTGAGGGAGATCTGGGTCGGTTTGTAATTTGATTTGATTTCTTAATACCAATTGCAATTGCCATGTCTAATTCTCTCATTTTTGTTTTAATAACCTTGCAGAATTTCTGGGTTAATGGTGCTTATGCATGATGTGTGTGCTTAATCAACGTTTGTGAGTGAGAGCCAGAGACAACCAGAGCACTGAGGAAAAAGTTTTTGAAGAAGAGCAGAGACGAAAGATCATCCCGAGGCAGAGTTACTGGTGGGTCATTCGGTCGCTGAACTAAACAGGCCAAGACAATCTCCATTGCTCTTCTGGTTGGATGGATGAGATGGATGAGATGAGGGAGATCTGGTTCCGTTTTTAATTTGATTTGATTTCTTAACATCAATTGCAATTGCCATATCTAATTCTCTCGTGTTTTGTTTTAATAACCTTGCAGACTTTCTGGGTTAATGGTGTTTATGCTTGATGTGTGTGAGAAATCGTCGTCTGTGAGTGAGAGCCAGAAACAACCAGGGCAGAGTGGAAAAAAGTTTTTGAAGAAGAGCAAAGAGAAAAAGATCCCTAGGCAGAGTTACTGTTGGGTCGTTCCATCGCTGAACTGAACAGGCCAAGAAAATCTACATTCCTCTTCTGGTTGGATAATTGAGGTGAGGGAGATTTGGGTCTATTGGTTTAAATTTGTGTTGATTTCTTAATATCAACGGCAGTTGCAACACCTAATTATTTTCAGAGTTTCTAGGTTAAGGGTGTTTTCTTGTTTATTTATTTTCTGTTTGAAGATTTTCTTTGACTATAAAGAAATCTCTCAATAAGCTATTGAGAGTAGCTACTTCCCATTAAGTCCATGTGCTTATTCCGATTCGAATTCTTTTAATTAACAGCGATTGCAATCTGTATAGTAATTCAGTGATGTCTGATGACACTTTAATTGTTTATTTCTTTCCGCTTTCAGATTATTTAGTAACATATAGAGACTGTGCAACAGGCAGAGTGACCATCACATGCAGTTCTTTTTGAATATCTTCTTGCTTGTATTGTTACAGTTAACTACATTTATGATATAAATTTGTTTTGTATATTTAAAATTTAATATTAAAATTACAGAAGCTATTCTAACTTTTTTTGCTAATTAATTATAAAAAGAGGGCTTAGAATTAGGTTAGTGTGTGATTTCCCTCCAAAATCATAATGGAACATAATCTCAAGAGTAGCAGCAAACAAACATTTCGGTGTGTTCTATTTTGGGCGTTTTTACAATCTTCAAATACTGGTTGATTATAAACCCATAAATTGCATTTTGGATATCGCCAAATAAATTTATTCCCGTAAATTGGAACTGGGTTTACGAACATTTTATATGTAAGACTGGAGCAGGGTTTGCGAGAGTTATACTTTCACACTTGGTCATATTCCTCCAAAAGTCATTTCGTCTATTAAATTATGGAATCTGAAAGAGAAAGCTAAATCGTAAAGCCTGAACATAGAACTCAGAAGACTCAAACGTAAAATATTTTCAAATCTATGAATAAATTAGAGTAGAGCATTGGTATGACATTTATTTATTTTTTCTTTCTACTGTGGTATTCTACCTAACCTTCTCAATCCGAATCCTGGGCGGCTTCTTCGGACATGGCCGCACTGCCATTGTCTACACATTTTTTAATGCAAATCTACAACAATATTATCCCTGGTTTTTTTAATGTAAACCTAGAACAGTATTATCTCTCCATCCGAGAAGCCATAGTGGCCGGGAATTGAACGTGAGACCTCTATCTCTTTGAAAATCACACTCGATTCATTGAAACCACTCTCCATTAGGTTTATTCGTTTAGCTGACGTGCCCGGTGGACTTATTCGTTTTAGCTGACGTGTACGTTGGACATAACACGCCATAGGTGGTATGGGTCCGTACGATGTGTTTGTTTATCTAATTCATATTTGCCGAACTGTATTAATTAGTGCTGCAAGCCTGTTAGTGCTCCTCATCTGGCCGCGTAACATTCTCAGTTGCTAGATTATGTTGTATACTCCATCAGATAAAACGAATCCCTCACTATCCGAATTGAATTGAACGGCCATCCGAACCTCACCTCCTCGATGAACTTCATGTTGGAATGTAACCCATTTGTTCTCCGGTTGGTTGGAAGCTCTGGCTCTTTCTTTAGTGCACTTTGGGAAACCGCTTGCTCCGATCCTCTCACCGCTGATGAATCATAGGAGTTGTTTATTGAAGGGGAGGAAAGGAATTTTTAAGCAATCTTGCAGAAGTAATAGAGTAGTTGTGTTTGAATTAGGTTTTCAATAGAGAAAATGAATTCAGCATTATCAAAAATTTCAAAATATTTAAAATATTAAGTTTAATAACTATAACTGAATTTACAAAAAGCTATGCAAAATTTTATTAAAATCTTATGGAAATTTTTATATTTAGAGGAAAAAACGATAGTTAGACCAAGGCAGGGAAGATATGCTAAGTTAACAGGGTGATATTTTGGAATTTGTTGTTAGCTGTACTGGAACTTTAATGCGTCCTTTCCCGCTGCTACTTGTGAAGTAGTTGTATCATATAATAAAGTACCTCGTTTTAGCGTTTTAGCTGACGTGTACCGTGGACATGGGTTGGTACGGTGTCCGAGTATTTTAAGACGCTAAGTGTTGAATCAATGCAGAGCCTGGTGAATCAGATTTGTTATTTTCTCGACTAACTCGGGCATCATTGAGGATGGTGAATTGTATAGGTATGTTCAGACTTCCCACTGATTTCTGTAGCTGCTTAAAATAAGAGAATTTATATTCTTAAGATTTAATTTCTTATAGATTCAAATTGTTACTAATGTATTAATGCAATGTACGTTTGTTTATTATAATAAATTATGTTTATAAAATTTTGATTTTTTTTTAATATTATTAATATATTAAACTTGTTTTTATTATAATATTTATTTTTTTATTAAAGAATAGTTATAAATTACAATTAATAAAATTTTAATTTATATATATATATATATGTTTTATTTTATTTTATTTGAATTAAATATGATATGATATAAAGATAAATATATGATTAATATAAATGTGAATTTTAAATTGTGTGTTGAACATATGAAACTTTAGATTAAATTGGATTTGTGAATTTGCAATTTGGAAATGCCAATGAGCATGCATTTTGGAATATGTATATATAATTAGTTAAAAATGTTAATAGAATAAAAAAATTAGAATAATGATAAAAAATTTCTCAATTAAATATAAGCTGATAATGAATTAGAGTTGGTAGTTTTTGGTTCTAAAATTTCTCATGTGATTTTTTGGAAGATTTATTTTAATATAATATATATTTTTTTTAATAAAGAAACTAAATATATTGTTTAAATTTATTTTCTAATCATAAATTTATAAATTAGATAATAGAAAAGTATAAATATAAATATTATAAAAAAAAAATTAAAAAAAAATATAGTATAATATTTTAGTTTATTGATTAAATTTTTTACCTAGTTTTCAAATTTTTAATTTTGTTGTATATTAAAAAGTCAATATATAATAAAGACATGGAATTTCTTTCTATCCATTGTTTTTTAATTATCATCAAACTTGCTATAAAAAATTAAGATTATCAACTTTGAAATGCTTGCTCTATGATCTTTAATACAAGATTTATTTTCATTTTTCTTTGAAATGAAACCATAAAAGAAAGTTAAACTTAAGTGGGTCTAATGGTTAAGAGTATGTCTTTCCTCCAAAGAAGTAATGGTTCAAAACTAGAGGGGTAGTGTGTGTATGCCTTACTAGACTTAGTAGTCAAATAGATAATCCATTGTCCCACAAAGAAGGGGGTCTCATACACCAATTTAATGCTATCTAGAATTTTCTTTGAGCACCTTTTTAACATTTTCAATGGTTTAACATTCTTTTTTAAATCAATGAATTATTAATGATGAAACAATAATGAATATATTTATGAAATTAAGATAATTGATGTAAGAGTCACACAAGGGGTTGAGAAAAAGTTTGGTTTGTAAAGTTACCTAAAATCAAATTAAGATAAATGATATTTAATAATTTGTTTATAATTAGTTATTTATATTTAATCATTTATGAGTTTATTTAATGATTTCTTATTAATGATATGAGTTTGTTTAATGATTTTTTGTTTCCAGCTATTTTTTGGTTATATAAAAAAATTTCGTAACACTGTAAGAGCCAATAATATTTTATAAAATATAGAGTGAAAATTAAATAATTTTATACATTTATAAAATATCTTGAAAATATAATTGTTTAATTATTTTATAGTATATAAATAAAATTGTTTGAAAAAAAACACAAATAAAATAATATATATATTTAAAAAATAAAATTAGTTTGTGGAGTTTTAGTTAAATGGTGATAATGAAATAAACTGTGATGGCACTCATCAGCCTGATAAAAATGATATATTTGAAAATGTCGATGAAATGTAATCCTATCAAATTAATATATATATATATATATATATATATATATATATATATTTTTGATATTAAGGGATGGAAGCATCATAACCTTTTATTTTATTCAGAAGAAGACTAGAAACATCCGAGCACACATCAATGGTTTAAGCAGAATAGGTCAGGGGCAGCAGAGATGCAAAGGGAGATTTCGTCGGAATCGATTTTCTCGTTTATTTAATTGGTCCATCAGTCTTTGATTCATTTGATCAAATAGCATTTGCTTAAGCATTTTCACAATATTGTTTTTTGCTATTATTATTGTTATTATGTATTTGTCTGGTGTGGGTGTCCGAGAGCTAGAAAGCCGGAGCAGGAAACAGAGGAAGTTCCTGAACAAGAGCACAGAAGGAAAATTCGTAAAGCGGCAGTATTTCTGGGCCTGTTCAACAGATATAGCAAATTGGCCAACAAAATGTCCTTTCCTCTTCTGATAGGATGGACGAGGTGAAAGAAATTTGATTTCCCTTTCTAATTTTCTAGTTTTAGTAAGCTTAATTATTTCTGGACTTTTTGCTATAATGATGTCCTGTTTCCAGCTTTTGAACCAGAACTTTCATAACAGTCGGGCCGAAATAATATTATAAAAAGTATACAGGGTACGGTGTAGCTCATTCCCTATTTGTGGTGGTTATTATGATTTCATTTCTTTAAGTTAATCGCAATTGTAATTGGTAACTAATTTATTGATTTATTTCTAAGATTTTTTTAATGAGGTGTTTGCTTTGTTTATTTATTTTTTATTTTTGCTTTCATGCTTTCTGCGAGCATATAGAGAAATAAAGGACAGTGCAAACAACAGAGTGAACACTGCCGCCAAAGGAAGGAATGAGCACTACTATGGAGCAATGAGCTCACCCCAAAGAAATGAATGAGCAATGATCAATTTTTTTAAGGTACCCTGCAGCTGCCTGTGTTGTTGATAGCATTTATTTCGCTTAAAAATATAAAAGCTAAATTTCTTGTTAAATTAGTAAAGAAATAGCGCTGCTTGTGTTGCAATTAGCATTTATTTCGGTTAAAAATATAAAAGCTAATTTTTTTGTTAAATTAGTAAAGAAATAGTAATGAGCAATATTTTTAAGCTACTCTGCAGCTGCTTGTATTGTAATTGATAGCATTTATTTCGGTTAAAAATACAAAAGCTAAATTTCTTGCTAAATTAGTAAAGAAATAGTTATAAGGATTATTTGTGTAAGGAAATAGTTATGAGGATTAGATTATGTGTGAAATAGTTATAAGGATTATTTGTGTAAAGAAATAGTTATGAGGATTAGATTATGTGTGAATATGAAGCATATACTAAAAAGAGACTTACAAATACACGGGCTAAATAAATACTCTGTTGTGTTTCATATTATGTTATGGTGCTTATATAATGTTAAAATTCAAGAAACAAACCCAAGATTCTGGCTAATTTCAGTTCCCCACACATCATGTTGGCTATCCTCAAATAAAATATATTCATGTAAATTATACTTGGGTTTATGAGAATTATATATAACAGAGGGTAGAGCAGTAGACTTTGGTTATTGTCGCTGCAGATTGCCCTGTTTCACACTACTCCTCTCGGGTCATTTCCTCTCATCAATTTCTGAATCTTAATAATGCAATGAAACATAGTTTCAAGACCCCGGGCCAGCAATTAGTTTCGAAACTCAGACTTATGGAAACTGGAAACTCAGACGTAGAAGACAGATTGAACATAGAAAGTCAGAGGTAGAATATTTTCAAATCTATGAATAAATTAGAGCTTTGGTCTGACAACAATATTTCTCTCATTAACCACTTTTCTTTCTAATTAACCTTCGTAATTTTATTTCGGAATCTTTGGCTTTATCAACATGGCAGTACTGCCTTCTATTCAAATCTAGAACAGTGTTATATCTTCCCTCCATTGGAACCATGGCGACATATACGTGGTATTGAGTGTAGTGTGTATCTATTTTATCTGAGGTGTACAATGGATTTGGTTACAACTTACAACCCACATGTGCAGTTAACGCAAAGCTCAGTGTGTAGGGTTGTCATTTTCACTAACGTGTATGGTGGGACCCGGTCACGATCCACATATTCAATCAACTAGCTCGGGCATCATTGAGGATGGTGTAGTTTACATGTTCAGACTTGCCCGCTAAGTTTCGGTAAGTACATGTTAAGACATGCCCACTAATTTTTGGTTTAATTTTTTTTGTTAATCAAATTCAACGGGCTACGGTGTATTAATGCTTGAAGTTTGATTTGCAGTATTATTTTGTTTTGTATATATTTTTAAATTAAGTTGGATTTATGTGAGGGTTAGAATATTTATGGGATGGATGAATGATTTGTATTAATGCAATGCATGTAGTTTGAAGTTTGATTTGTAGTATTATTTTGTTTTATATATATTTTTAAATTAAGTTGGATTTATGTGAGGGTTAGAATATTTATGGGATGGATGAATGATTTATTTATAATGATTTAATATTTTGATAGAGAAGATAATAACCATTTCACCTAACTATAAAAAAATAAATTTAATTGAGTTGTATTAGAATTTTTATAATAATATTATTTATAATTACATCTTAGTTAATAAATAAAGTTAATAGATTTCTAATTTCTTAAATGGTTTTGGAGAAAAGAATTATTTTCTTTATCTTTTTTATTTTTTATTTTTATTTTAAATTCGACTATTACATATTTACTCTATATAATAAAAATAAAACAACTAGCATTAAAAAAAAAAAAAAATTGTTTAACACAAATAAAATAATAAAAAATATATATTATTAATACTTAAAAAAAAATTATAAGGTTTAATAATATTAAAATTATTTTATATTATTCATTAATACTAAATTTAAGATGATAAATAAATGTTCATCTTAGTATATGAAAATAAATAATTCATATAAAAAACATTAATGATCACAATTTTAGAAAAATTGAATAATATGAAAAAATGTTATTAAATTAATTATATATATATATATATATATGATTTTATTAATATTTAAATAATTATTCTAATAAAATTAATCTATAATTAGATTAAATAATAAATTTAATTTAATAAAATTAAATTTATTTATAAAAATATTAAAGGTCAAAAGAATTTAATGACCATAACATAGTGTGTGTTTGAGGGAGATTATATTATTTTTTAGTGAGAAATTATTAGATGTCTCAATTCTAAAGTGGGATTATCATAAAAAATGACATAATATATTGGGGGATATATAGGGAGTAAAGAGTTTTTATATTGGTGAGTATAAAAGATGGAGCTCAAAGAATGAAAAAATGTAAAGGGTTATAAAAAATGTTAATGAAAAAATAGATACCTACAATATCTAGTGAAAGTATGAGTTTTCTACATTAGGAAGATGTATTGGGTTTGTATTGGTGGTAGGGGGTTAAATAATGTGATTTTTAGAGGTAGTTTCCAATATGTAGTCAAATTAGGGTATTGTTTAGTATGCCATGAACAAGTCAAAGATTTATTGAGGTTTATTGAGTGAAGCCCCAGTGGATTATCATTTAGATTTTTTTAATGGAATATATGTTTTTTTTTTACCAAAAAGAGCAGTAGTTATATATATAAATCGCAAAACTAGGATTTTACATCAAGATTTCGAGCCTGATAAGGGTTTCTGAGAATACATTTTTCCCATCCGTTCTGAGAGTGTTTTTCCCTGACATAAAAAAAAATTCCCCTTAGTTATCAACATGTGGCTATATATTTTGCAGCACTAATTTAACAATTATTTACAAGTGTATTTTGCCATCAAAAAACAAAATTAAACTATCAGAGGACACAGATTAATCCTCCATCAGAGATGGACTATTGAGGTTGAGTCTCGTGTACTCTTCTTTCGCCCTCGGATTATTCTCCACCAATTTGAGCTTCAAATGCTCAATTTCCTGCTGCAGTGCGTCGACCTTGTCCTCAAGCTTCTGGATGCACTCCTTCTTGTCTATCTGATGTTCTTGCATATCCAACGCATCCTTATGATGTTGGTGGATGCACATCTGCATAATTGCGAGACCATCCCTGAATTCCCTATGCTCCTGCACACAAACTTCACAGGTTTTCTTGATTCTGCCACCTTCCTGAGCCCAACTCTCCCACGACCCACCAGACCAAGGTTGTCGGAGGCCCCAGGATCTAGCCCCGAACTCACAACAACCGAATTGCTCTGCACACTCATATTGGCAATCGAGATGCAACCAGAGTGACAACCTTCCAAGATGTCGTGAACCCCCCACATAGTTAAGTTCCTAACCCTCGACACTTGCCTACCATTATGCTCAATGCAATTGACCACCCTCGTACTAACCACACTGACAAGAGATTTACAAAGATTGCTTAGGAACCTCAGCCACGACTGCTGGACCATAGCGAAGACCACCCAAGAAGAGACTGACCAAAACCCATAGCAAAAGATCTTACTGTTACTTCATATATATAAAGCTCAGGAACAAACTCTGATGCAAGACTGTGGCATCGTACCCTTGATGCTAAAATCCCAATATTCCACCATTATTTCCCTACACTTCACATCATCCTTCATCCTAACCCACGCCTTCCTCCCACGTGCGAGATGGGATATTCAGATCAGTGAGAATAAATGCATCACACCATCTCCCATAATTCACATGGAGCCATTGCTGGATCGCTAACCACTGCAGTCACTTCGAGGTCGAGAGATCATATTTCTCATGCTGGGAGGCCTCTAGATACCAAGTGTAGGACATGTGTGATGAAAGAAACCATGTTGCATCAGGATATAATGCAGATCAATGCCACGAGGCAAGAGGATGTACTGGATTGCATTTACGCTGATGGGACAAGGGATAAGGAAGGAAGTTCAGGGCCAGCCACGAGGTGGCATCTCACATGGCAAAGAAAGAGGGTGACGGGGAGGGGTGAAGGGGAGTGGATTGGGGGTAAGGGAAAGGGGGAGGGAGGTGAAGGGAGGGGGGAAATGGTTAAGGAGAGGGGAGTGAGAGGATAATAGGGGGTTATAAAAAGGCTAATCCTCAAACAACTATGTGACTACTTATACCATTCCTTTTTATCTGGCCAAGAGTGCCTTTCTTGATCCAATTTTTGAAAGCCTTAGACATAATTAAGGAATGTATAATGTTTCCTATATATCATTCACTATACTGCTCCCTACCTTTATATAGAAGGCCAAATTTGCTTACTTATCTGCCCCCTGGTTATTTCCTCTTTGGATGTGGTAGAATTTCACTCGGTCAAAGAGAGGAATCATGCATTAGGATCACTTGATGATATGGTTTAGATTCATGTTTTGAGTTGTTGAATTGTATTTCATATGTTTAATTATCAGCATGGAGTCCCCTAGGAATTGTAATTCCTTGATGCCTTTTTTTTGCCAGAGAAAACCGGAGGAATAAACCATAGGCCTCATCTTGATTGTTTGTTTTCCTTCCGAGTCTCTAAGCATATTGCATATTTGACTTCTATGTTTCCTTCGAGATTAATGAGAATCCCTTCCCCTCCCACCACCCCAAGGAATGACATTATGTTAGTAGTGAAAATTTATTGAATATTTTAATTTAAAAATAGTTATCATTAACAAGATTTTTTTAATGAAATAAATTAATAAGTAAAAAAAATTAATATGTCAATTTAGGTTTTTTTACTATAGTTAGGTAGATAAAATCTATCTTTTTTATTCCATTTCAAATATAAGTGTTTTTGGTTTACTTGTTAACTCTTTTTTATATAATGAACATAGATCCATCTTAACTCCAGATCAAATCCCTCAAGGTGCAAAACTTGAGGAAATATTTGATAATCCTTGATTCAAGATGGATCTACACTTGTTTAAAATATAATTTCAAAGGCAATGGGAAACCACACCGCCTGGAATTACTCATTGGTGGTCTGTGTAAAGGGAGGACTTTAGCTCGTGCTAAATAATATTAACTTGTTTCCTTATATCCAAGAAATAGAATCTCTTAACTAAACAAAAGTAATTTTAGAGAATATACTGATTATATATATATATATACACTTTTATTTTTATTTTAAATAATTTTACTATTTTTTTTTTAATGTAATTGATTTGAGTCAAAATGTTTAGAGAAAATAACATAATAGAATATTACAATATCTTCTCACTCTTTCGTACCATTATTTAATATACATAAAATTAAATAAAATATATATCTTTTATATTATTAAATAAAATTATTATAATATTTAAAAAATAATAATTATAATTATAATATAAATAAAATAAGTATAATATAAAAGATATAATAAAATTAATTTTAAAACTTAAAATAATAATCTTAAGCCGCATTAACTAATATGATCCAAAATATATTTGGACAATGCAAGCACAAACAATATTTCTCTAAAAATAATTATTAAACGTATAACATATAATATAGGCCTTAGATTGACGCGTGGTGTTCTAAGGATTCATCCTGACAACAATGCGGTATTACTAATAATAAACACTTTAAAGGACGCATAACGCAATGGTCTGAGATACTCTAGTTCCAGATTCCAATGAAGCTATGGGCGCAGCATTCCTTTTTATTCAGAACCTCCAGCAACCGGACGAGAAACATCTGTCAGCAGCCGACCCATTTGACCCAGTGATATCCTAAATATCTGTATTTTTCATAATTTTTTTCTATGATGCTATTTGGCAAATTGAAAAAAGGAGAAGTTGCTGAAGTAAGCATGCCACAGAGAGAAGTTGCTGAAGTAAACTGGCCACGACATTGTCCATTCCTCTTCTGATTAGATGGATGAGGTGAATGAAATTTGATTTCCATATATCAACCGCAATTGGCCTATCTAATTCTCTGGTTTTCGTTTCAGCAACCTTAAATGTTTTTAGACTTTTTGAGTTAATGATGTTGGTTTGTTTATCAATTTGCTGTTTCCAGTTTTTCTTTGACTACATAGAGCATTTGCATTTGCATAGCATTGTGTGCAAAGGACGGAATAATATTCTACAAGATATACAGGTACACTGTAGCTCTTTCCCAACACCTCCATGTTTGTGCTTATTTGTGGTGTTATTATGATTTGATTTCTTTAGATAAACCACACTTGCAATTTGATGATGTTTATTTATTTTTGCTGCCAGCGTTTTCTGGCATCTCTGCTAGCATATAGATAGAAGACTGAGTGCAAAGGGCAAAGTGGAGGAAGGAATGAAGCAATGTGTTTAACGTTTTTTTTTTTTTAAGGTACGGTTTAGATGATCCTCTTCTGGCTGGCTTGCTTGTGTAGTAGTTGATAGCATTTATTTGGGATTAAAAATATAAAAGTTATTTTAAATTTCTTTCTAAGTGATTAAAGATATAGCGAAGGGGATTCAGTTAGCGTGTGAATGCTTTTTAGATTTTGGACAAACAAACTGTCTAAATAAATAACATGCGTTCCATGTTAGTGTATGTTAGTGGGGAATGTTTTTTCAATCAATCATAATGAAACATAGACTCAAAAGTTATTTTGGAAAAACAAACAAATTGTCTAAATAATAATGAAATATAGACTCCAAAGGTACTTTGGGCAAAAAAAAACAAATTGTCTAAATAAATAACTTGTGTTTGTGTTCCATGTTAGAGTATGTTAAGGCGTTTTTAGTCTATCTTTAAATAAAACATATTCATATAAACACTGTAGGGTCTATGAGAATTATATGTAATGAAGGGAGGGCACCACACTTTGTTTATTTTTGTTGCAATTTACTTTGTTTCACACTTAGTCTTATTACTCTCGGGGTCGTTTTCTCTCATTAATTACCGATCTAAAAAATTGGAATTATTTGATCATTTTTTAGAGTTTTTATTTCCATTTGTAATGTGATTGTTTATGTTGGAATAAACTAGAGCGTAATCTTATTATTTTCAAATCTATGAATAAATTGTAGTATTGGGTTGAAGAATTGGAATGAAAAATGATTCCCATTTGTAAATGTGATTATGTGTACATGTGTAATTTAGTTACAAATCTTTGTGTTTGTCAACTACATTGCCCTCATAGTCACTTTTTTTTTTTTTCTTAATTTCTTTTCTTTCCACTGTTTATTTTTGCTGAAACTTGCCTTTGGCTTCCTCAACCATGGCTGCATTGTCATTCTCTATACATTTTTCTATGTAAATCTATAACAATATTATTGCCTCGAGTGGTGGAAATCTGGGATTGAACTTAGAATCCGTTTCTCTCCCAAAAACCACCCTATTCTATTCGTTAAAATCACTCTTCTCTTAGTTTATTCATGTTAGTTGAAGTGTATAATGGATATACATGATATATGGTGTACATTATGCATCAGGTTTATTTATTTTATTTGATGTGTACGGTAGGACCTAGTCATGACCCCTGTGTTCAATTAGCTCAAAGCTTTGTGTATTGGGTTTATTTGTTTGATCAAATGTGTACAGTGGACCTAGTCAAGACCCACATGTTCAATCAACTTAGATTTTGGTGTGTTGGGTTTATTATTTACTTGACAAGTATGACCAGGTGTTCGATTGGCTTAGGGCTCAAGCATGATGAAGATAGTATATTGTATAGGTTTTGACTTCTTGTGATTTGCTAATTGTCAATAGCCACTTAAAAATACAAAGTCATATTCTTAATTTTTTTTAAGTGGTACGAGATTTTTTGGAGAATCGGTAACTTAGAAAGATCAGTTACCACTATTACACTATATACAATTATTTCATAAATGCCACAAACATGCGAGTTACAACATGTCTCAGAAGACTTGACTCCCACAGTTGAGGAAATGAATTGTTCACCAAACCATTTGAGCTAAGATCCTTGGACGAAAAAATTGTTTTCTATTAATTAAATTGTCTCTTTTGTTATTTTTGGTTTACTAGCATATCTGTGACTTGTAGGACAAACTTGTGGTTGAAGAAACTGTGATCTAGGGGCATCTAAGCCATCAAAATCACGCGGGGATCACATTTTCTTTGGACCACACCAACCCTTAACATGGTTGGATTTTTTTTAATGTCTCCTCTTGACTACTGCGAGTTTCAAACCTTATCTACCCTACAGAGCCAAACCCTCGAAATTCAATCACACTAGTGGGATTTAACAATAATAAAATCTATGTTGTTTGTACAGTATTTACATGGTTATTGAAAAAGTAATCCTGGGTTGTAATCAAGAATGATAAATTTAATTTATATTAATATATAATAGTGAATGATCTCGATAGCTTCGAGGGTTATCTCAATTGGTCGAGTTCTAGTAGTTAAGCACCAATGCTATTCAGAGGCCACAGGTTCAATTCTCTCGATGCTCACAGGGCCAGGCTTCATGTTTGCGCTGGTAGGAAGCGATCCCTTCGGGTGGATCTGCTTGGAAAAATATTTTGTGGACGTAGTGAGTCACCAATATCCGAGCACTGTGAACCACAGAAAAAAAATCACTGAACGATCGCGATGAATGGGACACATACATTGATTTGGACAACATTAGGATCAATGGGATATGAAGAAAAATTTATACTCAACTAGAGTTCCTTATGTAAAGTACAAGAAAAAATGAGTAATATGTCTCAATGAATTTGTACTTTGAGTGTGTGAAATTTGAATTACAAAAGAGATATGATATTGTGTGATCCTTTGAATATCAATTGATTTTTTGGTTTCTTCGTATATGTGTAAATAATGGGCTAGAAAGACATAAGGTCATAAATTGGGCTGGATTTGGAAATTTGTAAGTCGGTGCATGTGCATAAAACAACATTGGCATATACCCATCTTGTAACATCTTAGAATAGCTTCCGTGAGTATAAAAACTCCTCTTATCTAATGAAAAGGGAAACATATATCTATTCTTTATAATTTGTCCAAGATGCAAAAGTATGATCAAGGAGAATGATTCAATGAAGTGTTATTTCGCTTCGAGCTCCATCTTATATAAACAAGGTATCCCCATAACTAATATATCCACTACTCACCAAGTATGTGACCATTAGTTTCCCCTCTTTGGTGAGAATAAATTTGAATTCTTGAGTTGACCATAAGATAAGTTAGAGAAACAATAAAATCATTCTCTATTTGAAGGTATGTAATGTCCCCGATTAAATTATTTTTCTAAGATGAATTTCTATTTTTGCAATTGGGTGTTAGGAAATATTTTGGCATGTAAACTTAGGAAAAGTGGGCAAAGGGAGTCCCCACTTAATTTTTGGAGAGATGGAGGCCACCAACATTAGAGAAAAGGAAAGATTAAATTGGTAGTGGGATGTGGGGCTACCCAAAAGAGGGAATTCAAACCCCTTAGGAAAATCGAGCTAGGGAGAAGGAGGTCGAATTGGTGGGACCCACAAGGAGAGAAAAGGGGCAACTAAGATAAATAGAAGGAAGAGGCATCATTTTGGGGGCTTTTGATAATTTGAATTTCTGAATTTGAGTACTCTTGAGCTACATAGCCAAGACTACCAGTGTTGCTTAGCATAAGGAGATTTCCGGGTGGAAATTTCAGCTCTTCCTTCGGTGGACTTAGAGTGCCACTTGAGGAGAGAATTTCAGGACTTAGTGGGAAGAGAATTGCTGGATATCATGGGTCATATCATCTCTTGCTTAGACTAATTTGAGCTTACAGGTGGACGCAGTAGTAGAAATCATACCACTGAGTTGAGGGAGTTTCAAGGGGTATTTTGGTTGGAGGATTTAGGAGAGAGATCCCTCTCTGGATTCAGGAGGGCTAGATCCTTGAATCCCAAAGCGATTTGATGTTGTCTTATCTTTTAGTTTATCCAATTTGGCCAAAACATAGGAACCCCAACATCCCTTACTAGCAGGAACGCCTAACTTTTACACCCAAAACTTCAACTTTCCCCATATACTGTCTCGCGGCTCCACTTTATTCATGCTCAGTAGAAGAATCATGCCAGAAATATTTACGCAAAGAACTCGGCCCAGCTATAATCTTAGGAGCTCGAACAAAAAAACACTAACCACGCCTGCAACACACAACACTTCCTCGTTTATGTGTAAAGGTCGACTTGCACTTGCACCACAACAGAGTGCGTCCAAATTATTGTTGCGACCAAAGTTCTCATGAGGAAAAGAGAGCTCGCACTAAACTCTAGATACTCTACCTAAGAAATTCCTGCCTCAATCAATTATGATTACAACCAAACTCTGTTTCAATGTGGGACAACATCGTCCACAATTACTGTGGAAAATTTTATTGTGGTTGCTACGGAGATTAGCCTCACAAATCACCATCCTTCCACTTAGTCGGATTCGCTGTATTGCAGATTAATTTTGGACGTATGCTCTGGCATCGCTAACCCGTCACAACAGCTATAGCCATACAATCATGCTATACTTCCATAGTTCAGTGCATTGCTTTTATCTTGATCAGATTCTACAGAGTACGCACAACGATGATGTGGTTTGATCCCAGTGTGGGCATAGACATCAAGAACCAGTGGGCTCGTGCTTCAATCCCTATACCCGAGTCGTTGCACGCTCAGATATACGGGACGACGTACTGATACCCTTAAGTCGGCTTCAATGCGTATCACATTGTGGCTTCCAAATGGTGAATTGTGGCATTGATGCTTTTCGAGTAACAAATGTATTCACCTCCTTTCAATTATATTCAACAACCGGTCACAACCTGAAGTCAACCTCTCGAAAAGGTTCCTTGGCCCTGCCCTTTTGCGCGTGCATAATTTGCTTGTGGCTCCTTAGACCTGGCATTGTATTAAAATTCGACCTGGCATTAAAATTCGCTCACTACTAGCGTCTGGATGCCTTCCAAATGAATCTTGTCTTGATCTCCTCCTAGAACAGACTTCGGCGGCTGATGAACCTTGATATATGGGTTTGTCAGATTCTAAGGTAGGCCCTCCAAGAATTTTCGATTTTGGCCAATATAACATTATTAAGGCCCACAATAGTTTGGTTGGGCATAAAAATTTAAATTGGCCCCTTTTTATAAATCGTTCATTGCAAAAAATAAAATTCTAACTCCCTTTAAAATTTCAAAATGTCACCAAATAATTCAGCTCACACCCTTCGGACAACGGACTTGATTACACAGGCGAACTTGACGCCATGTATCCACTACGGCCTTCAAAAAATAAAGAGTTCGTCCCTCTTTAATAATTGTTTTTTTGGTTTGGCCCTTTTGAGAAAACTTCGACAGCTTCATATAATATTTGACGCAATAATCAAGATGTCAAGTGATTATTAAGCAGGCAACAAGACTGAAAAAAATTTGTTTAGCACTTTGTAACAGAGAATTTGTGGAGTAATTAGCGCCCAAGATGAATTTTTCTGCAAGAAAATGGCGGGTTTGGCACCTTGAAAATAGACCCTAAACAATCTGTAATTAAAACCCTTAGGCTGATAGGATGCACAGCTATGATACCACTGTAATATTTCCAAATGGGATATTTTACTAATATTGTGGAAATCACACGAACCCAACATTTTACCATAAAGTTACTAAATTAATAAACAAAAGATTGCCATGTAAAATAAAACACATAAGCACTGCAATCCATTAACACATCGAATAGGAAGAATCTCAACATTTTTATTATAAAAATAATTGGGGTTACAAATACATCTGACTCAAAAGAGTTGAGATGGAGAACTGGCCATCAATATGAACTATTGCATTGCGTTGGCTCCAAAACGGAACTGTTGCACTCTCCCTCCGGCAACAGCTACCACTGAATCCACTGAAGCACTCGAGGAAGATTTGAATGATCCTCACTCCAATATCTATGAAGCTCTGCGAAACTTCTGAATTAAGTCTCCTCAAAGAGAGTTAGGTTTCCCGCCAACACTCATAGATCACCCGAGGGTTTCCGTCCTGGGGCTACGACTGAAGTAGAGAACCATGTTCTCAAACCTCTCACACATAATAAAAGGCTCTACTCCAAAGATATCCCTCAATGGCCTCCTCCTTTTCTTTTATAGATCTCATGGATCCTTCTGGAGCCTTATTTTATTATTATTTTATATATTGAGCCCATTTCCTTTAATTAAAATATTCTTTTTAATGTAGTCAAATGGTCAACTGGCCACCATGCTTCCTCAGGTCACTGAAAATCACTCCTAGCCATCCCATCCTGTAGATCTTCTTGTTCCGGTTCCAACGAGCTATTGCACTGAGATGTTCTGTCAAGAATTCCTCCCGAAATGCCACCTTAAGCATAATTAATTGAGTTAGGCCCAGTAATAACTCAATTTTCCAAAAGTTGTCAGAATGCACCAGAACGAAAGACAAACTGCTCAAATGATGGAATATATCAAGCGAATGCCACTGGAACTCATAGAAACTCCTCAAAACTCCTCCAAAAAGCCCCTGAGCCCGTTGATCACAACAAGCTATACTTGTGACCTGTCTGCTCCTAACTCTGGAAGTCCAACCCAAAGTAACAAAAATTGCGATCGGATTTTGAATTCTGTAGGAAAAAAATCGGAAAAAAATCGTAAAAATCTCCCGAGAAAAAAATCGTAAAAATCGGGAAAAAATCGTAACATACAAAAATATTCATTTTTTTTCAATTTTTTTAATATCTAAAGCATCTACAACATAAAATAAATGTATTGACACATAAATATGAAAAAAAAACTAATATATAAGATGTGTAATATCATGTCTAGTGCTACATCACACATAAAACTGAATCCTGTCCTGAATACTAAGTCCTGAGTCTCAAGAGTCAACTCAGCCTCAAAATATCAACAAAAATATAATAATGTATCTCATATCATGAGTCATAATGTCAACAGTCATATACAAAGGAATGTCAATGCACCATATAACCTATGGTCCTATACTATTGATTTCCTCTGCCCCTCTTGCGAAAAAATACAACAGCTTTGCCTTTCTCTCTAGATGAAGACGTTGGCGGGACTGGCAATGGGCTCTGTCGTGCTCTAGAACGGGGAGCTAAAGGAGGTAGACCACGTCCTCTACCGGTAGTAGTGGTAGGTGGTGTCACCTCCTCCTCCTGCTCCTCCTCCTCCTGCTGCTCCTCCTCGTCCTCCTCCTCGTCCTCCCCCTCCACTACCTCCTCCTCTATCCAATCAGGGGCTGACTCCATGACAGGCCTCTCAGCCTCAACCCTCCATTCAGCAGTGGTGTCAATCGCATCTAAAGAGATGACCTCCATATCAGGGGTCCTCTCAAGTTGTCTCACCCACAATCTAAGATTGTAGTAGACGTAAACCATGTCATTGAGCCGCTGACCCTCCAACCTGTACAAGTGTCATAAATTAATAAATTAAATATTTAAAAAAAAATATTTAATGAATTCAAAAAATCAGTTGAGATATGTTAAGTTTTTTACCTGTTGCGCCTTTTGGAGTGTATTTTTTCAAATACACTCCAGTTGCGCTCGCATCCTGAAGCGCTACATCTTTGGCTGAGTATTCTAATGGCAAGTTTTTGGAGTTTTGGTAATCTGCCACCGTAGCTCCTCCACCATGCATCTACAAGTTACAAGTTACAACAAATAAGATAAACTGATAAAGTTACAAACATAAGAAAATTTTTAAAATAATGAAAATCTTACTTGGCATTTTAACAGTCCTATCCTGGACAACCATGTCGAAGCTCAAGGTGCTACCTGCCATTCTGTATACCTCCATCTCTTTGGATATCTCTGAACGTTCTGATGGAGTTGGCACCATCTTCTGAACACAACTGAAAAAGCCATCCATGACCTCAGCATCAAATAGAAAACCACATGAATAAGCAAATGCAGGGGTCAGGAAGAGCCCTGCGGCATGAATGGGACGATGGAGTGTGTTGTTCCATCGATCATCAATCACTTCCCATAAAAGAAGTTGTCTCTGAAACCCATCATCACCCTTATCATCATAATAGCTGCGAACAGCTTCTTTGGCCCTATCCATGGCCTCATACAAGTAGTCCATTGCGGGCTTCTCTCCATCCACCAATCTAAGAACCTTTACCAAAGGTTCAGTAATGCTGCACACCTCTTCCACTCCAGCCCAGAAACTTTCCTGATATGACACCAACCTGCAGATGGCCTGTGCCTCTGATTTGCGGCTGATAGTCAAAGCACGCCACTCATCTGAAACAAACATTCTCTTCAATTCCCACTTAGAATTCAAGAGGGATTGAAGAGAGATGAAAGAAGTGGCAAATCGTGTAATAGCAGGCCGCACCAACTCCCTATTGTTGGTGAATGTCCTCATCAAATGAAGCACAGATCCATGGTTATATATAAATTTTGTGATTCTCTTTGATGATTCTACAATATCACTGACAAAATCAAGCTTTCTGATGTCCTCCAACATCAAATCAAGGCAATTTGCCACACAAGGTGTCCAAAATATGCTCGGATACCTCTCCATAAGCATCTTGCCAGCAGAAACATAGTTTGTAGCGTTGTCCGTTATGATTTGGACAACATTTTGGGGCCCAACCTCCGTAATGAACACATCTAATAAATCACATAATAATCTTGCATCTTTCACATGTGCAGAGGCATCAACAGATTTCATAAACATTGTCCCTTTAGGACAACTGACCAAGAAGTTAATAAGGGTCCTACCCCTTTGATCAGTCCAACCATCTGACATAACCGTGCATCCCGTGATTTCCCATGATGCCCTTAACTCTTCCAATCTCTTGGTGCAGTCAGCTTTCTCATTTTGCAGAATGCGCCCTTTAAGGTCACTCTCTGAAGGGGCTTTGTATCCTGGGCCAACAACAGCGATACCATCAATCGCAGACTGATAAAATGGATTGGTCCTGGCAACACTGAAAGGAATATCACTCCAAAGAAACAGTTTGCCCAACAACCTATCAGCTTCTTCCTTCTCCTTTCTTTTAAGATAGGAGGAGATAGATGGCTGTGCCCCGTGAGTGGTTCTAGGAACAAAAAATGAGGAAGCAGCGACGGGGCTGCCTGTAGAAGAGGTTGATGCTGAAGAGCCACTACCACTCTCACGCTCAACCACAAACCCTGATATTTGACTTTTCAGAGCTGCTCTGCTGAGTTTAGTGGTTTCTATTTCTCCCAATGAGTTCATGGCTCTTTTGATTATTTCTGGATTGGTGTTTTTGCAAGGGCCTAATTCATGCCCAGGAATTTGTGCCAAGTGGTATTTCAACCTGTATACCCCCCCTGTCATGTGTTGACCACATAATTTGCAAGACAAGTTTGATCGGTCAAAACCCCCATCAGGTTCACCAAATTCCCATAAAGGATCTAATTTCATTGGCATGTTGGAAACTTTGAAGTTTGAACTTTGAATGTTGAAATTTGAACCTAGGGCACAAGAAAAATTGCCAGTTAAAAAATAAAATAAAAAAATTACAATTTTACATACAACATTTTGATTTTTTTCACCAAAAAAAAATCCTCAACTAAATCCAAAAATAATTGGAAAAAATACATGTTGAAACACAAGCAAAAATAATGGGAAGAAGCTAAGAGCACAAGAAGAAATAGAAAAAACAAAATTTTACAAACAATTTTTTGCATTTTTGACCAAAATAAACCCTCTCCTCTCAATAAAACAAAAAAAACCAAAAAAACACAACCAAATGCAATCACAAGTGATGAAAAACACATGGGTAATAGAAACCCATGGAAGAACAAGAAAAAAACAAAAAAAAATGGGTTAAATTTGATGCCCATACCTGGAAAAACGTTTTGCCGGAAACACTTGGTCCAAATTCAATTTTTCTTCGCTTGGATTGCAAGAAATTCTAAGTTTTGTCCAATCTTGGGCTTCTAAATCTCCTCCTTCCCTCCTTGGCTCTTTCTTCTTCTCTCCTTGGCTCTCATACACAACTCTGTCCAACAAAAAATGACAAACAAAAACCAAAAAATCGCATATAAACCCGCTGTCCGACGCCCTCACGATTATTACTGATCGACTCGCGATTTTTTCGAAAAAATCGCGATTAAATCGCGATGACGATTTTTTCAAAAAATCGCCCAAAACATCGCCGATTAAATCGGCAGGCTGAAAAAATCGCGATTTTTGTTACTCTGGTCCAACCTAACCCGGAGTAGACATAGGCCTGCAATCCTCTATATGAAATCTCCTCAGTATGTCCCCTACGTATCTGCCCTGGCCCATGAAGATTTTCCTATCCTCCTGCCAAACCTCCAACCCCAGAAAGTAGTGCATTAATCCCATATTGGTCATTTCAAACTCTGAAGCAAGGTGCCTCTTGCAATGCTCGATG
The DNA here is from genome assembly GCA_034641835.2 of Pinus albicaulis. NCBI lineage: Eukaryota > Viridiplantae > Streptophyta > Pinopsida > Pinales > Pinaceae > Pinus > Pinus albicaulis. Next base: position 57,606 of record JAXQQM020090161.1, on the reverse strand, counting down.
AGTTTCTCCTGTACTACACAAGTCATCCACATATAGAACCGAAATGAGTGGATCATCACCAACCATGATGAAATATAGGTTTGGATCGACATCTCTTCTAGAAACCCATCTGTTGCAAGTAAGTATCAATCCTCTTGTACCATGCTCTCAATGCCTGCTTTAGTCCATATAAGGCTTTCTTAATCATACACACATGAGACTCTCTCCCATGCAACTTAAAGCCCTATGGTTGCTCAATGTAAAATTCCTCCTATATGACCCTCTTTAGAAAGATAGTTTTCACATCCATTTGGTGAATCTTCCAACCCATCTCAGCCGTTATGGAGATCACTGCTCTAATAAAGGTATAATGAGAAACTGGTGCAACGATTTCCCTCATAATCAACTCCCTCGACCTGTGAGAACCCTCGAGCCACAAATCCCATTTGAACTTATCCATGTTACCATCCACAAATGTTTGATCTTGTAGAGCCACCTAGAAGTCACCACTAACTTCCCCTCAGGCCTCGACACTATCTCCCACACGTCATTCTTCATAATGGAGGCATATTCCTCCACCATGGCATCCATCTAGATCTGCTAACTCCCAGCCTCCTCAGTCTCCACAACATACGCCACATAGCCACCTAACCTACCTGGTGGCCTGCTCTCCCTAACTGACCACTTGGTTCTCCCCACTGTCTCTTGTGCTTCCTTTAGGGTCTCACGAAGCCATCTTGGCTTCCTCTTCCTTATAGTATCCTCCTCAACCAGTATAGAAAAATTACTCCTCTAGAGCCTCTCCTCCTAATGAGGATGCCCCTCCTATGGTCTGTGGTGAACCTGTGCTCTGAGATCATGTGCCCAATGACGCTGAACTTTGTAATCTTTTCATCCTAGAAGTAGGTGATCCTCCTAACCCGTGTGTATCACTTGAAAATTATGATACATGTTGCATGGCTCCCTGTTGAGGAGCTCGCTTCTCTACCTGATCAACCTCCTCAAGGCTCTCTCCTCCTTAAATCTCACATCTCACCTCAGGACAACTTTCCTTTGTTCAGGAATGTATGTGCAGTAGGCCTTGTTGGTCTCACTATAACCCACAAAGATACCCTTCTTAGTAGTGGGTTCCATATTCATCTTCTTCTCCTTAGGTACGTGTGAATATGTAAGGCACCTAAAAATCCTGACGTGCCCAATCTCAGACTTATTCTTACAAAAATCCTCCTTAGGAGCCTTACTGCCCAAGACTCTATGTGGAATCTTGTTCTGCAGATACACTATAGTGTTACATGCCTCAACCCAGAAAAGGAAAGGTAGGCTTTGATCATGCAACTTAGCTTTTGTTGCTCAAATTATGGCCCCGTTCTTCCTCTCCACCACCCCATTCTACTGGGGGTTATAAGGCACTATGTACTCTCTCCTTATACCCACACTCCTATAGAACTCCTTCATCTCCTTGGAGGTATACTCCCCCCCATTGTTTGATCTCAAGACCTTGATCTTCTTCGCCTTTTGGTTCTCCACAAGTGACTTAAATTCTTGGAACCTCTTGAAGGCCTGATCCTTGGTCTTCCAAAAGAAAATCCAGGTATTCCTGAAGTAGTCATCAATGAAAGTCACATATTACTTGTATCCACTAAACGATACGTGAGACATAGAACCACACACATCAAAATGTATCAAATCTAGAGTACCTACTACCTTACTATCACTACTCAGGGAATGTGTCTAGTGTTTTTTCCCAAAGAACACCCCCTGCACACATCGTGATGCTCAGTGTTGAACTCAGGTAAACCTGTAGCCATCTCCCTCAGGGTGCAAGTGGGCCATCCTCCCGTGCCATTTCTCGCACAACTCACTACTATTTTTTTGTGCCACTAAGGCTCTAGTAGGCTGAAGCCTGAGACATAAACCTGTAAAGACTCCCACTGCAGACTCACTCTAGCATAAGTGATACTGGATCCCCTGAGATATATAAGCACTTTTCCTCCTTAGAAAACCACTACATACCCTTGTCCTCAATAGTGGAGACTGAAATCAAGTTCTTCTTCAGCCTTGGAACATAAAGAACATTTGTCACTTTCAAAGGAGGTGATGACTCCTAAAAGGATACTGTCCCCACTCCTGCTTCTTTGACCTTGGAGTTATCTCTAAGCACAAACTCCAAGTCTAGTTATAATCCTCTGTGAGACTCATGAAGTTCTCTCTCACTGTAGTCATATGGTAGGAGGCTCCACTGTTTACTAACAACACACTAAAAAACGCGACACTAGTGGCAAGACTCACCACTAAAGCGAACTCTAAATCAAATTTGAAGTCGAAGCTGCTATGCCCTTCTTCTTCCCCTTCGTGTTAAGGCACTGAGAGGCATAGTGAACCATATTTTGACAAGCAAAGAATTTTTACTTTTCTCATGTCCTTATCTTTCGTCTTCTACTTCCCCTTCTATTGCTTGTCCCCACTAGAAGACCCCTTATTGGACTTCTTCTTTCCCTTCGCTGCGAGGGAAACATTCTCCTCCTCATCTACCCCACCATGTTGTCTTCCACTCTTGGCACTTATCTTGGTATCCTCTTGGATGAAATCATCCCACATCCTCCTCCAATTGGGAAAATTCTCTCTAGAAACGATGCCATTTATGATCCATCCCATCTCTTGCGAAAACTATCTAATGTCGTCTTGACCAATTGGTCCTCAGAGATAGCCTCTCGCACTTCAGCCAACTCATCTCTCACTTGTGTGATCTTGGTGAGGTATGAATTCACCGTGTCATTCTTGGTCATCTTGGTGTTTCTTAACTTCTGCGCAACACCATCTTCCTATTCTCATTGGAGTTGTAGTGTAGTGTGACTAGGGAATTCCACATCTCGTAGGAAATTTCTTCCTTCTCACATAAGGGAATAGGTGGTCTTCAATAGCATCGAGAATGATTCTCCTTGCCTTCACATTCTTCTTGTTGAAGTCAACGAACTGAGTTATATCAATGGGAGGTTGCATTGGACTCTCCATAATGTCCCACACCTCAACTTCCTTAAGCAATAACATCATTCTCTCCTTCCAAGGGCCAAAATTTTCAGCACCACTCAACATATCCTCCACCCTCAAACTTGTCACCATTTTACCTCCACAACCAACACAAATTCTTCAATCACTGAAGACTATCAAACGCCTCCCTCTCAACCACAAATATGTAGGTATATGTAGGAAGTTTTGGCTTGCGGTTCACTATTTAAGAAGAAGGTATGCTTGTTGTAGGTTTTTTTGTCAGCTAAAGGTTTCCTATTGTAGGTTCATAACTCTGATACCATGTAGAAAATTTAAGTTTTCTTGTAGCCCTCCCTTATTTTAGTTTCTTTACATGCGTTTAATACCAACAACCCCGCAAGTTAAGCTATTATATAAAAATAATGCAAATTTAAAGGAACATTACAGGACTAATTTAAATGAACATTACAAGACATCCTTCTCCCTGACCTGAAACTGGTGGTACCCCAAGCGCAAATCTATCTTAGAGAAGTATTTATCTCCTCTAAACTCGTCCATCAGCTCATCGATGCACAAAATCAAGTACTTTTTATTCATAGTATTCTTATTTAGGACCCTATAGTCAATACACATGCGAAATGTAACATCCTTCTTCTTCACTAGCACAACTGAAGAAGCAAACGGACTGGAACTTAACCTGATATGGCCCAACGCTAACAACTCTTTTATAGAATGCTCAATCTCATCCATGTATGCCCTGGGATGTCTGTAAGGGGTAGTAATAACTGCACGGATTCCCTCCTTTAGCTCAATCATGTGCTCAAACCCTTGATCTGGTGGATGACCTAGAGGAATGTCCCAAATATTGTTGGATGCCTGTCTAGTACTGTCAGAATGTTTAGGTGTGGCTTTTTTGATCATATTCCAGCCTCTGATATCCTCAACTCCACAGCACACGCTATGTCTCCCTTCCGCACATCTGTCGCCATTCTGTTCGCTGTCACAAATTGAGGTGGATAACTATACCAGCTTGTTCCCATCCAAGCCCATAAGCTCCATCTCTATTGCCTTATAATCTGTAGTGAGTCGTCCGAGAGAATACAACCATTGGATGCCCAACACCACATTGGTGTCTGGCACGTCGACCACAAAGAAATGAATAGTTCCCCATCATCAGTGTCACCTTGGTAACATAGTGAGTGCATTGCATGGTCCGGTCTACAGGAACCAAAACTGAAAAGCCATCAAAATCTTGTGTTTGTAACTCGCACCTCTCTATCAACTACACATCAATGAAGTTGTGGGTGGCCTCACTGTCGACCAAAGAAGTCACACATTGCCCCTGAATTGTGCCTCTAACCCATAGTGTTAAGTACTTCAGGACCCCTCCAAGTGAGGATATAATGCCTCCCTTGACCCCCTAGAAAGATGGCTCCCCCTCATCATCATGGTGCTCCTCTCCTCCTGTCTTCCCTTGTTCATCCTCGCCCAACTCGTTGTATAAGAACACCTCTATATAGTGGGCCTTTCCCTTGGTAAAATTATGCCCTAGTGTCCACAACTCTTGACATGTGAAGTACAACTTCCTCCTTCAGAGGTCTCTCCTGGTCTCATCATCCAACTGTCCACGTATAGTCCACTCCTTTTGAGGATGACCCCACTAATCCAGATTTATGCAGAAACGAAATGAAATATAGATATAAACAGAAACACAGAGCTACAATGAAACAAAACTTTAACTCATTAATAAAAAAGTATTGAAAACTATTACATGCAGAATGTCACTAAACTAGTTTTGATGATGGTAGTTTATCTCTGAGAAGAGATGTGACCACTACATTCCTTTTGAATTATGTTGCAAGGAGACTAAGAAGCATTTTTAAGATGAAGAAACAATGGGAAACCATAAATTTCCAAAAACCTAACCCTAGGAGATGAAGCGCCAAAAGCTTGTGGGCCCTGTTGGGGTTAGTTGGAATGTCAACTTCCTGGGGTTGTAACTTTGGCATACGATCTCCATTTGACTATCATAATACCTAATTTCGAAAATATCTAAGAGGAGGCCGAAAAAGAGAGGTAAATTGATCTAACACTTTTCCTCTCTCTCTCTCTGTTTTCTGAAAAAATGTCTTTTAAGCGCTCAAAATGACTTTGAAACATTAGGACCTGAAAAACTGCGAAAAATAGTGAGTTGTGCTACAATTAAGGAAATTGAAAGAAACAACAGTGGGTGGAATAGGCAAGTAGCCATTAATATCCACCTGGATCAATCCTTCCCCCTTAGGAAGTAATGGTCCCCATTGCATTGAGTGCCTCCATGAGATGGGGAAATTTCTACTTAACTTGGTCCCTGGTGAACCACTTTCCTTGGTATAGAATTTGGCCCGCTTTAACAACCCGATGCAATAGGATCTTCTATTGGCGAGTGGTCTTGATCTGTGTGTCCATAATCCGATTAGTTTTGGCCTCTTCCATACATTCTGGGTTGAGATATGTTGGTGTTAGCTGTTCTGCAATGTTTGATGTGTCCAACAATGGTGGAAAGTATGGCTGAAGGAAGTTCACATTAAACACTAGGTGCAGGCCAAGGAATTGGGCAATTTTGAGCCCGAAATCGTTGCCACTCATAGTCTTGGTGATGGTGTAAGGCCTGTTTCGGAGTGGTTCGATATTCCGATGGGCTCCGTCAAGGCGTTCTTTCTGCAAAAGAAACCAAACTTTTTCGACCACTTGAAACTTATGTGGCACCCGATGTTGATCATGTCGCTACTTATATTTGGCATTAGACTTCTCCAAGATGTCATGAACCTGCAGGCGGATTTGTTGGATGCATTCAATAAAAATGGTTTCTTTATCAGCCTCAGACTATACATGTGTGTATTAGGTATGTGTAGTTGCATGAGTCATGGCAACATCATTCAGATATAATACTTGAAATGCCAAACCCACTTGAAAGGTACTGCGACCAGTTGAGCTATTATAGCTATGTTATAACTGTGATACACATAGGGAAGACTCTCAACCTAGGTTCGTGGATGCTTGGAGTTGTACATGTGGATTATGTGCACTATCATCCTGTTGATGACCTTTGTCTGGCCATTAGTCTGGGGATGGAATGCAGTCGAATCGATGAGCTTGGTGTCCAATAGTGTCCAAAGGCTTGACTAGAATGTGCTCAGGAACCTGCTATCCGAATCTGATTAATGGTCTTCGGGATCAGTTTGGTAGTGTACTCACACTTGTTCAAAGAAGAGTTTGGTAGTGTAATCTGCTGTGATACTCTTCTTGCAGGTCGCCAATATAGCCATCTTAGAAAATCTGTCCACGACCACAAATACACAGTCATTACCATGCTTGGTAGAAGGGAGGCCAGATATATAGTCAATGGAGATGGATTCCCAGGGTTGGCTGGGAGTAGGCAGAGGAGTGTACAAACCTTGCTTCTTGATGGTTGGCTTGGCGATGGCACTGGCAGTGCAGGATCTAATATATTTTCCTACATCCTGTCGAAGTTTTTGTCAATAAAAATACTGTTGTAGTACGACCATAGTTTTCTCCACACCAAAGCAAGGTCACTTGGAAGTGGTAGAAGGGAGTGAAATTTTCAAAAGCTCTCGTTTTGGGAGCAAATCAAGAGAAAATTTTTATATAATATATATTTTTATTTATTTTGATGCATATATGTCAACAAAATCATGTAGAATGATGAATTAGATATACAAAACATAAAAACATGGATTACACCATACAACATCAATCATATAGAAGTTATAATCTTCATCAACCATGTCCACAAGTTACAAGTTCTCATTTATATAGCATGTAAGGGTGCACATGACCAAAATAACATCGATTGTAATCCATATTTGAACTGAAAATACATCAACAAACAGGCTCTGGATGGCCTATAACATCCAAAAAATCATGCTACAAAAAATAGCTACATATCATCAAAATCATTATCTATCTTGGGATCTGTTGTAGATCATATCTGCATATCCTTTTCAATTTTTATTTCGAATATCAAAAATACAAAAAAAATTAGAAAATCAAAAATCATATGTTATAGTATAAAGTTTTTATACTATATCATAAAAGAAGCATTTCAAAGCTCGCTGAATATTAACCTTATTGAAATATATGTTTTGATTTAAGCTTAAGCTCCGAGCAATTTCTTGAGCGGAAGCGGTGATCACAGAAAAGTGCTTTCGGATAAGTTATTGCGGGGGGAGAAGTAGCTCGTTGTTTATCAAATCCCGACCCCCCGTAGTTGACTAGTCAAATCTTGGATGAGCCGTGATCAATGGCTTGGATTCATTACGGGGGGTGTCGGTCGAAGTTCGCTACTGTACTCCAGGACCTCCCGCGGTGATGTCATCTGGTGAGGTGGACGACCGCTGTTCCTAACGGCTTTTTCGCGTTGGCATTTATTACGGATTTTCAAAGCTGTTAAAAGGGTTCTTTATTCCCGTTTTCATCTATTCGTGGTTGTTTTTACCTTTGAACCGTGTTCTCGCCACCTTTGCATTGTCTGCTATCCCACGAATTGTTTCTATCCCCTGTCAGCCATGGCAAAGCGAGTCTCCCTATCTGGTATTTCAAACCTCAGTCCCCTCCTGGACAGCGAAAAAGACATCCACAACACCTTGTCCTCTGTTAATCATCCCTTATTGTGTCACCAAGTGACCCTCAATGCCGAAAAATCCCCAGTGTTTTCCGCCATGAGAACTTCCGGTGTTTTGGCAGCCTGTATCCCAAAAACCCACTTTTTTCCCGAATTCATATCATGGTTAGTCTCATCAATGTACCCTGGTAAATGTTTCGTCATGAATTCTCAAGGAGAAAATGTCCTGCAGGTATCAACACAATTAGTTCGCCAAGCATTGTGCTTTCCAGAAGATAAGTCTCCGTTACAATTCTCCGAAGATTCATTGGTTCAGTATTTTGAAGACCTTTCAAACGAATATTTGAAGAAGATCATTATGAAAATTGGTGTGGATCCAAATGATAAAGCTGCAATTTAAAATTCATGAAAAGTGCAGAAGTAGAAATATCCTCACTAAGGAAAAAGTTAAAATTACCAGCTACAGAGCACTCAATGGCCACAGAAGTAGCTGAGGTGGAAAAAGAAAAGGAAGAGTTACGTCTGCAATTGTTATTGAAAGATGAAGAGTTTTCCAAAGTGAAGAGGACTGCTATATCTCTGCAGAATCAAATTCAAAACCATACTTGCACTTTTGTTGTTCCTACAGGTGATAGAGATGCAGATCCTCAAACCCAAATTGTCTAGCTCAGCACAGAACTGAAGATAGCTGAAGGTGAACTTAAGCAGGTTCAGTTAGATTTGGAAACAGCTACTAAGATTATGAGAGGATGGGAAAATAAAGCAAATGAAAATAAGCAACAATTACAAAAAGCTGAAGATGAAATTAAGGAGCTTAAGGAGAAGCTAAAAGGTAACATCTCACTTTTAAGAGCTAAATATATTATTTGGACTGAAATTATATTTGAAATGAAATCAAATTGGGATTCCCTAAATATAATTGCTACAGAGAAATGCCTCATCTCATACCATGAAGGGGAGATATCATCTTAAAAACAAACGGTCATTAAAAGGGAAAATTGGGCTAGGAGGTTTTTAAATTTTATCAATTCCAAATCAGATGAAGAGTTAGAAGATATTTAGATACAAGATAGATATTTTTATGCTGAAGAATTTAATAAAATGATAATTAAGAATGAGCTACGGAAAGTTGTAGAGAAAAGGTTACTGAGAATTAAGGAGGCGGTAAAGAAGTTTGATATAACTTTTGATAAATTGATCCAAACAGGTTTGCCTTCATGCTGGGCAGAAAAGGCAAATATTTTGACATGGAAGTTTTATGAAGATGCATTAACACTGGGAAAGAGCAGAGTAGATAGTAGACACGAAAATACACAAGTTTTAAAGGGAGAGACAATGTTTAACTTTTTACAGAGGCACTTCAATTTGCTATGGATGGTAAAGGCACTCTTCACAGAAAGGCTCACTCAGAATCAGGCAGTTGCATTTAGATTGGAATACCTCAGCTACAGGAATGCTCCAACAACTCAAAGTGAACTTTGGAAAAAATGCAAAATCTTCTCCATTGACACAGCAAAAAAGATCCCAACGGATAAATCAAAAGTAGTCGTCGATTCCGCAACCACTTCAGGACCAGTTGTTCCTTTAGATTAGAAGTTTTAAAAATTCTCATTATGGCATATCTCAGGATTATATAAATATAATAAGGCTTTTTCGAGGCATGTACCTCCATGTCAATTAACAGTTTAGGTAGTTAAAGTTGGTTAGAATAGTTAGAATCAGTTTCATTACTGGAAACTGTTTTGTCATAATGTATTTAAAGACAATTTGAAGAAAGAGAAAGGTTCTGATTTTTGGACCTTGAAGCCTAATTTTGTACTGAAAAATATTGAATCAATGAAAAGTTTTGCAAGTTTCCTTCATTCTATCTATGTTGAATAGTTTTCCATTTTTCATTTCATTTCCATATCTATGAATAAAATAGAGTGATTTGAGCTGCAGGTCTCTTGATATCTATGTATATAAGAGTTAAACATCCTTAATGGGCGCTCCTCTATTTTAACTTTATTGTTACTCATTTTTTCAGGGTTTTATAATGGTAGATTATTTTTTAAGCAGCATATCAAATTGAAATCCTTTTCTTTCTTTTTCTTCCATCCATTCACTTCAGCATAAAGAGAACATGGCATTGCAGAACTTGTAGGGGTTTGTTATTTGGAGGTTATATTATTAATATTTGAAGGTTTAATAAACAAAGAAAAATATACACTTGTTTGTGAAATAATCTTTAAGGTCTTGAGCACGGATTCCTTTACACAGCAAGGAATTGTTTCTCAAGGAACAACATTAATTGGCGCCATTGCCGGGGAACGAAGATTCGAAGTTTTTCCATGGGTTTTGTTTTACATTTCCTCTGGTTGTTCAGAGAGGAGGAAATAGTACGCTGTGTTTGTTTGAAAATAGCTCTGGCTCCCAAGAAACCTCACACGAGGTCAGATACCTCTCAGCAAAAAGTTCCTGTTTTGTCTGATCCTAAGAAGCTTGTTTCAAAGAAGGGCCAAAAACCAAAAATATTAGATACACCTGAAACCACACTGCTCGCACCAGGCAGCAGTTCACACATTTTCTCATCCAAGAAAGCTTCCAAGAAACTCATTTTCTTGGAAGAAGAATCATCACCATCACCTGTTCATTTTCAAGAACCCACATTAGAAGAGCAATCTTTGGAGTTTGTGTCTTTTCCTTTTATAGAAACTTAGCCCCATATAGCTGCCAGATCTTCTGCAATCGTTCATACTCTAACTCCTATATCATTTGTTTCACCTCATTCATCCCTACCTACAACTGGTATTTATTTTACCCCCACTCAAGGAGCAGTTAACCCAGGCGTAAATATGGTAGTCCCTGCAGCCCCTGCTTTCTTGATGAATAGATATGCACCATTAAATCTAGCCCAACCATTGCATGATATGCCTCAGAAGTACCTCAAGCTTCTCCCTATATTTACTAGTGAAGATGAAATAACCGCAGAATAGTTCTTGCCCCTGTTTTGCACATTTGCAGAGAATTTAAATGTTGAACATTTAGATGTTGTTATGAGACTCTTTGTCCAGTCTCTAAGTGGAGAGGCAAGGAAATGGTTCAAAGGATTACCTAATGGTTCCATTAACGATTGCGATGCCCTAGAAAGACGTTTCATTGAAAGGTGGGGCGAAAAGAGGGACCACGACTATTCTTTGACAGAATTTAATGCAATCAAGAAGAAATCTGATGAGAATATGAGTGATTTTGTGAAGAGATTTAACAAATTGTATAATAGTTTGCCTGTAGAGATGAAGCCTCCTCCTATTGGAGCTAGGGTTTTTTTGTTGGTGCATTTGAACCAGAATTCAGTTTCACATTGAGGGAAAGAAGGTCCCCTACATTGGAACAGATTCAAACTGATGCTCTCGAGATTGAGGCTAATATGTCCGATGCTGGTAAAGTTTCAGATAAAGGAAAGGCTAAAGAAGAAGCCTCAGCTCAAGATCAAAGAATTGACGACATGACTAAGGTGATAAAAAAATATGTCAAATAAATTGGTAAAGTTGGAAATAGATAGTAAGCCTGCAAGACAGAATAGAGGGGTTTTTAATCCCCAACTTAAAAAACAGCCCCTGTAGATTTTACAAAGAGAAAAAAAAAGATCAAGATCAGGTGCAAGCACCTTTGTACATAGAGGCAGCCCCATCCCGTTCAGCAGATGATGATGATGAGAGAGAGGATGATGCTCAAATTTCTGCTGTGTATATGGAAGATGATGAAACAGAAGAAGAATATGAAGAAGAAGAGATGGAAGAAAATGATCTTTCATTTGATCAAGAAGAGATGGATGATTACTGCAGACAGTTCACAGACTTCATGCAATCCGAGTTGCATAAAAGGTATGATTTAAGGTCAAAGAAGAGACTAAGGACTCAAGAAAATGAAGGAAAAGAATCAGAAGCAGCATCTGCTCCAATGGCGACTCCATTCCAGAAAGATCAAACTAAGAAAATAGATAAGGGGAAAAAGCCCATGAACAAAAAAAAAGAGAAGGAAAAGTAGCAAGCAGAATCTTCTCAAACAAAAGTTAGAGATTCTAATATTTTGGAGAAAGTGGTTACTGTTTCTAATCAAAACTCAAATTCCAAGAAAGATCAAGAAGAACCTGAAAAGTTGACAAAATCAAATCAGACTTTCAGTTTGTCAAAAGAGTTGGAGAAAGTGAAGATTCAAGTACCTCTTCTTGAGTTAATGAAAACACCTGGCTATAAGAAAGAGATTGCCGAGTTTATTAATTTATCTCAGTCTCAGTATGATGAAGTAGGTGACATAGTAAATCTGCAGGAAGAGAAACAAGTGGTTACATTTGGACCTCATGTTGAAGAGGTAGATTCATCTGTCTCTCTTTTTTATATATCACTTCTGTTACATGATTTTCTTCTACATAACTGCATGCTAGATTCTAGTGCGTCCCACAATCTGATGCCATTGTGTGTGATTAAAGAGTTGAATTTGCAAATCACCAAGCCATATCGAGATCTTTATTCTTTTGACTCAAAAAGGGTAAAGTGTGTGGGTCTGATTAAGGATATGGTTGATACATTGGCTCAAATCCCAGCCAAAAGCATTATGATGGATGTTGTAGTGGCAGATATTCCTTCTAGGTTTGGTATGTTACTATCTAGATCATGGGGGGAAAAGCTTGGAGGAGTTCTGAAACTAGATTTTACATATGCTATCATTCCCATTTTCAATGGTGAAGAAAGGAGGTTGTATAGAGATACTAGATTTCAAAAAACTACTACCAAGAAAGATGCAGGTAATTCACCAATTTATGGCCAAGAGAAGGATGACCTCTCTTGCTTCATGCTGCATGAAGATGCAGAATTTGCTGAAGAATCACAAGGGCAGCGTCCTTCAGCAATTATACATAAGGAGTTGCATTCGAACAAGCTATGGAAGTGTTATTTTGATGGTGCATTTTCCAAAGAAGGTACTGGAGCTGGTTTCATTTTTGTTTCTCCTGAAGGTAACCTTGTGCCTTTTTCTTTCAAATTGGAGTTTGAGTCCACTAATAATGTTGCAGAATATGAAGCATTAATTATTAGTTTGCAGACAGCTAATAAAATGGGAATTTAGCCCATGACTGTGTTTGGGGATTCTAAATTAATTATAAGACAAATTAAGAATTTATGTCAAACTAAACATCCCCGGTTAAGAGCATATCGGAATGAAGTCTAGGATTTGATTGAAAATTACTTTGAAGCCTTCAAATTACAGTTTGTTCCCAGGGAAGAGAATAGAATGGTTGATTCTTTGGCAGTTGCAGCCAGTACGTTCAAGCCTCTGATCAATTCAAGGCTAAGGTATGAAATTGAGATGAGATATAGACCTTCAATCCCAAACAATATTAAACAGTGGCAGGTCTTTGTGGATGATGAACAGATTAAGCAGTTTTTGTTGATGATTGAAGATTTTGAAGGTCATCAGATTGATTTGGAAATTGATGAAGATGAGTGGGCTGGTAAAATCCTAGAAAAGAAGATTGGTGGTTAGGAGATTATTCAGTTGAAATACAATGTTTTGCCAAGAGGCTTGGTGCCTCTCGAAAGACTGTTTTGTGCTAATGACGTTGCAGTGAATCAAAAGAAAGCAAACCAAGACGAACAGGTGGAAGATTGCAACTTGGGGACTCAACAGGAGCCTAAAATGATCAAATTGTTCAAAGGAATCCCGAAGGACTACAAAGAAAGGTACATAGATCTGTTTAGACAATTCAAAGATGTATTTTCTTGGTCCTATGACGATTTGAAAACGTATGATAAGGGTATCATACAACATAAAATCCCACTGAAAGATGGAGTCAAGCCGCATAAACAGAAGCTCCGACAAATCAATCCATTATTGTTGGCCCCGATTGAAAAGGAGGTGAGGAAATTGCTGCAGGCCAAAATAATTGTTCTGCTAAGATATTCAGATTGGGTTTCCAATCTTGTGCCAGTCCGAAAGAAAAATGGGGAGATAAGGTTGTGCATAGATTTCAGGAATTTGAACAGGGCTTCATTGAAAGATAATTATCCATTACCGAAAATGGATTTTGTCTTACAAAAGGTCACTGGAGCTTATAGGTTATCTATGGTAGATGGTTTTTCAGGGTATAATCAGGTTGCTGTGGAGAAAGAAGATCAAAAGAAGACTACTTTCACTTCACCCTGGGGAACATTCATGTACGCCAGGATGTTGTTTGGTCTTATGAATGCAGGGGCCACATTTCAAAGAGCAATGGATATCACATTTGTGGGAGATGAGTTTGTGGTAGTTTATTTGGATGATGTCACAATTTTTTCAAAATCTAATGAGGAGCATTTACAGCATTTGCAAAAAGCCTTCATGAAGTGTAGAAATTTTGGATTATCGCTGAATCCTAAAAAGTCTTTGTTTGCCCTAGAGGAGGGTAAATTACTTGGCCACATTGTTTCTAAGGAAGGAGTGAATATTGATCCAGCGAGGGTCGAAGCAATTCAGTCAATTCCACTTCCCCTAAGTAAGAAAGATATTCAGCGATTTGTTGGAAAAATTAATTTTCTAAGAAGGTTTGTTCCTAATTATGCAGAGATCGTTAAAAAGATAACAGACATGTTAAAAAAGGATGCTGAGGTGAAGTGGGACAAAGAAGATTTAAAGGAAGCACCTGTTCTCATTAGTCCAGATTATTTGAAGCCATTTCAGATTTTCTCATTTGCATCTCCCTCCACGATCGCAACGGTGTTATTACAGAGAAATGAAGAAAAGCACGAACAACCTGTAGCCTATTTTAGTAAAGTTCTCCGAGATGCAGAATTGAAATATAATATATTGGAGAAACAAGTATACGCTCTGGTGAAAGCATTGAAAGCTTTCAAAACTTATATCCTTCATTCTCAAATCTTAGCATATATTCTCAATTCAGCTGTAAAAGATGTCCTAGTACAGAGTGATGTGGAAGGTAAAAGGGGAAAATGGATCACTAAAATTCAGGAATATGACCTAGATGTAAAACCAACCAAACTGGTCAAAGGACTGGGATTGGCCAAATTATTGACAGAGTCAAATTTCCAAGCATTGGGAATTAATTTGTTGGCCCTTGTGGATGAAGTTGATGGAGAAACAGGAGATAATCAGTCAAAGACAACAATTAAGTATAAATTTCTCTGCTCAGATTGGTATAAGGATATTTTTCATTATTTGTTCTTTCTGTCTTGTCTCCCTTCAGTTAATAGAACTAAATATAGAGCTTTAAAACTTAAGGCTTAGCCTTATGTCATAATTGAAGAAAAACTATATTGGAAGGACCCTGCTGGTGTGTTGTTGTTATGTTTGACAGAGGAAGAAGTTTCAGAAGTAATAAAAGAATATCATGAATGCCTATGCGGAGGTCATTACAGCTGGAAGGTAACAGCTCATAAGATACTCAAATCAGGTTTCTATTGGCCATCTGTGTTTGCAGATGTTTATAAAGTAGTCAAAAGTTGTCAAAAATGCCAAGTATTTACAGAGAAGAAAAAGTTAGCTCCTTTACCTCTTCTCCCTGTTTTTGTTGAAGAACCTTTTAGACAATGGGGATTAGATTTCATTGGAGAAATTAATCCACCATCCAGTGTGAAATTTAAGTGGATCCTTACTGCTACAAATTATTTTACAAAGTGGGTGGAGGCAATCCCCACTAGGAAAGAAAATTATCTGGTGGTTATGAAGTTTCTAGAAGAAAATATCTTTAGCAGGTTTGGATGTCCAGTAAAGATTGTGACAGATAATGCCCAAGTTTTCAGTTCACTCAAATTTATTAATTTTTGTCAGACTTACAATGTGATATTGTCTCATTCTACAGTTTATCATCCATAGGGGAATGGATTGGCAGAATCTTCTAATAAAACATTGGTAAGAATTCTAAAGAAGACAATTAATGAAAACCAAAAGAATTGGGATACAAAGTTAGTTTTTGCTCTATGGGAAACAAGGATGACCACTAGGAGGTCTACTGGCAAGTCTCCTTATGAGCTTGTATATGGTACTCAAGCATTGTTTCCCACTCAGTTGGTAAAACCTGTGATTTCCTTTCTCCAAGATGCTCAAACAGAACCAAATGCCATGATTAGAAGAATGAACAATGTAATGGAGTTAAATGAAAACAGAAATCAAGTTCGGGAAAAATTTCTCACTTATCAGTAGAAAATGAAGACAATATTTGACAGGAAAGCAAAGGAGATCATGTTTCAGAAGGGAGACTTGGTATTGAGGTGGGATACCCGAAGGGAAGACAAAGGTAAACACGGCAAATTTGATCCCTTGTGGTATGGTCCGTTCAAAATCAATGAAGTCAAGATGAATAACACTTTCACGCTGGAAAATCTTGAAGGAGAAGTATTAGATATGTCTGTGAATGGGCAATATCTAAAGCATTATTTCCGGCACTCAGAAGCAGTTTCATCATCATTGTATATATCCGGTGTGGTCATTGTACATTTTCCATCAAGAAATATGTGACTCCATGCCCGAAGTGAAGGCACTGATCTGCAGGTTCTTAGTGTTTTGTGGTAAAAAAACTATCCCCAGGTGGAGCCATATGTTGTAGATCATATCTGCATATCCTTTTCAATTTTTATTTTGAATATCAAAAATACAAAAAAATTAGAAAATCAAAAAATCATATGTTATAGTATAAAGTTTTTATACTATATCATAAAAGAAGCATTTCAAAGCTCGATGAATATTAACCCTATTGAAATATATGTTTTGATTTAAGCGTAAAGTTCGAGCAACTTCCCGAGCGGAAGTAGCGATCGCCGAGGAACCTTGTTGAGTGATCAATTGCGGGGGTATGAAGTGCTCGTATATTATACAATTTGGATCCCCCGTAGTTGACTGGTCAGATCGCAGGTGAGCCGTGATCGATGACTGTGAATAACTGCGGGGGGTGTCAGTCGAAGTTTGCTACCGTACTCCAGGACCCCCCACAGTGATGTCATCTGGTGAGGTGGACGACATCTGTCCTAATGGCTTTTTCACGTCATGTTGGAATTTATTACGGATTTTCCTAACTGTTAAAAGGGTTCTTTTATCCCGTTTTCATCTATTCATGGTTGTTTTTACCTTTGAACCGTGTTCATGCCACCTTTGCATTGTCTGCTATCCCATGAATTGTTTCTATCCCCTGTCAGCCATGGAAAAGTGAGTCTCCTCATCTGGTATTTCAAACCTCATTCCCCTCATGGACAGCGAAAAATACGTCCAAGATACCGCGTCGTCCGTCAATCATCCCTTATTGCATTACCAAGTAAACCTAAACACTAATAAATCCCCTGTATTATCTGCTATGAAAAGTTCTGGTGTGTTGTCCGCCTGTGTTCCAAAAACTCACTTCTTCCCCGAGTTCATCTCATGGTTAGTCTCATCAATGTACCCTGGTAAATGTTTCATCATGAATTCTCGGGGAGAAAATGTCCTGCAGGTATCAACACAATTAATTCGCCAAGAATTGTGCTTTCCAAAAGATGAGTCTCTGTTACAATTCTCCGAAGATTCATTGGTTCAGTATTTTGAAGACCTTTCAAACGAAGAGTTGAAGAAGATCATTATGAAAATTGGTGTGGATCCAAATGATAAAGCTGCAATTCAAAAATTCATGAAAAGTGCAGAAGTAGAAATATCCTCACTAAGGAAAAAGTTAAAATTACCAGCTACAGAGCACTCAATGGCCGCAGAAGTAGATGAGGTGAAAAAAGAAAAGGAAGAGTTACGTCTACAATTGTTATGAAAAGATGAAGAGTTTTCCAAAGTGAAGCGGACTGCTATATCTCTGCAGAATCAAATTCAAAACCATACTTGCACTTTTGTTGTTCCTACTGGTGATAGAGATGCGGATCCCAAACCCAAATTGTTCAGCTCAGCACAGAACTGAAGATAGTTGAAGATGATCTTAAGCGGGTTCAGTTAGATTTGGAAACATCTACTAAGATTATGAGAGGATGGGAAAATAAAGAAAATGAAAATAAGCAACAATTACAAAAAGTTGAAGATGAAATTAAGGAGCTCAAGGAGAAGCTAAAAGGTAACATCTCACTTTTAAGAGCTAAAGATATTATTTGGACTGAAATTATATTTGAAATGAAGTCAAATTGGGATTCCCTAAATATAATTGCTACAGAGAAACGCCTCATCTCAGACCATGAAGGGGAGATATCATCTGAAAAACAAACGGTCATTAAAAGGGAAAATTGGGCTAGGAGGTTTTTAAATTTTATAAATTCCAAATCAGATGAAGAGTTAGAAGATATTCAGATACAAGACATATATTTTTATGCTGAAGAAGCTAATAAAATGATAATTAAGAATGAGCTGCGGAAAGTTGCAGAGAAAAGGTTACTGAGAATTAAGGAGGCGGTAAAGAAGTTTGATATAACTTTTGATAAATTGATCCGAACAGTTTTTCCTTCATGCTCGGCAGAAAAGGGAAATATTTTGACATGGAAATTTTATGAAGATGCATTAACACTAGCAAAGAGCAGAGTAGATAGAAGACATGAAAAGACACAAGTTTTAAAGGGAGAGACAGTGTTTAACTTTTTACAGAGGCACTTCAATTTGCTATGGATGGTAAAGGCACTCTTCATAGAAAGGCTCACCCACAATCAGGCAGTTGCATTTAGATTGGAATACCTCAGCTAAAGGAATGCTCCAACAACTCAAAGTGAACTTTGGAAAAAATGAAAAATCTTCTCCATTGACACAGCAAAAAAGATCCCAACGGATAAATCAAAATTAGTCGTCGATTCTGCAACCACTTCAGGACCAGTTGTTCCTTTAGATTAGAAGTTTTAAAAATTCTCATTATGGCATTTCTTAGGATTATATAAATATAATAAGGCTTTTTCGAGGCATGTACCTCCATGTCAGTTAACAGTTTAGGTAGTTAAAGTTGGTTAGAATAGTTAGAATTAGTTTCATTACTAGAAACTGTTTTGTCATAATGTATTTAAAGACAATTTGAAGAAAGAGAAAGGTTTCGAGTTTTGGACCTTGAAGCCTAATTTTGTACTGAAAAATATTGAATCAATGAAAAGTTTTGCATGTTTCCTTCATTCTATCTATGTTGAATAGTTTTCCAGTTTTCATTTCGTTTCCATATCTATGAATAAAGTAGAGTGATTTGAGTTGCAGGTCTCTTGATATCTGTGTATCTAATATTTAAACATCCTTAATGGGCGCTCCTCTATTTTAAATTTATTGTTACTCACTTCTTCAGGGTTTTATAATGGTAGATTCTGTTTTAAGTAGCATATCAAATTGAAATCCTTTTCTTTCTTTTTCTTCCATCCTTTCACTTCAGCATAAAGAGAACATAGCATCGCAGAACTTGTAGGGGTTTGTTATTTGGAGGTTATATTATTAATATTTGAAGGTTTAATAAATAGAGACAGATATATACTTGTTTGTGACATAATATTTAATGTCTTGAGCACGGATTCCTTTACACAGCAAGGAATTGTTTCTCAAGGAACAACAGGCCTGAAGCCAAAATATGGGGAAAATGAAGAAAAATCTCTTCCAAGAGCTAATCAATGGAAGAGATGGGATTCTCGCTCGGGAACACCCAGTGCTAGCAGCACTGCATCTTAGCTAAGCAGCCAAAGAATGCTCTTGTCTGAGAAGACAAGAAAAATGATAATCAAAAGCATGAATGAGAATGTCTGCTTCGTTCTCCTTTTTAAAAAGTGAAAGGTTCTTTGCCATGGGCCCCACACCTTAGGGTTTCCTCTCTAGAATGATCTCCTCCTCATGCAAACTGCACTGGCCCACCAAGGGAATCTTATCTTCTCTAACTGCACAGTCAACTTGGCCTCTTCTAGAATTATCCACCTGAAATTTGTCTCTTTTCACACATGGGGTACGAAATCTATTTATTTATTAACCCCTTTCCATATTAAAAGGGTTCCTTATTCATATTTTTATTATCAATGGGTTTTCCTACCTTTTTATTCTTCTCATAAAGAAAAAACAAAAGTTTTTAATGTTCCACAAAATTTTGGAACATTACAGTCCTCCCCTCCCAAATGTTGCTTGCTCTCAAGCAACTTGTAAGGATAGAATTATAGGATGTCCTCCTCCTCCAACTATAGCATATACTCATGATGAACTCCCCATGAAGAATGAGATTTGTTATCAACATAGAGTCTCCATACTGCTCCTCTCAAGTAATGTAAACTAGCTAATGTGACTATCATCATCAACATGGAATGTACTCAAGAAGGAAATACGATGCTTTCTAGAGGTCTCCTTGAGGCATGGTGTCAAAATAATTGGGAAGAAAATTTCCCTCATGTGAAGCCTCCATCCCCAAGCAATGATCCACAAGAATCTAGTCACCTCTAGATAAGGCAACTGTTGAATATCTTCTTCCACCTTGAGCTCCAACAAGGAAGGTGGACTAAAAATCTGAAAGTGGTAGGCATCATAGCCTACCCCACGTTGTTCACCTTTCAACTTATGAAAATTTTAGAGTGAAGGCTACTCTTGGGCTACAAAAATGTTTCCCTCAAGTGGCAAGATGAAGTTTGGATCTCCAAATATCTTCCCTCCTCCATTGTGAATCAAGCTGGCTCAATGTCTCTCCTTTGTGATGGGAAGGATATCAACACCATCATATGACTCCCCATCACTCCCATGGCTCACCTGAATAAGGAATAAATGTTGAACTATGGTGGCCACATCATCTCTCATGCTCCCCTTAGAGCATGCCTTGCAAAAAGTGTAGGGATCTTCTCCCCCCAAGGACACATCCATCCTATATGTCCTCCTTCCAATCATGCTCCCAACTAAAGTGTGATATATAGCAGCATAGAAAGCCATAATGAAAGTCATGCTGGCTGCCATATGTAGTGATTAAGTGGGGCAATGACCCCTCATATTCAACCAACACAACTTGAGCATAAGTTGCAATAGAGAATGACAAAAGATGTGGTTCCCCAACCACCAGTTTGCAGCTACATTCTCCTCATGCATTTGGAGAAAATGAGTGATTTATGATACATGGTGAGCATATCCTCCAAAATACAAATCTCCCCCAAGTCCATCAAGGGGATGATCATCAACTATGCTCTTGGCCCCAAGTAGAACAAAGAGCCTTTGACAAAGAATGCTCCTACTTGGAGCATCATCCTGCATATACATGGTTAATGAATCGACATGTAAATCATATAAATGAACAATATCCTTACCATGTTTTCTGCTCATGAAAATGGAGCAACTCATAGATGAATCTCCCCTCTTCCTCCTAAGGAAAAGAAATGACTATGCCCACTCCTCCAAAGAGTGGTGTGCATATACTCCTCCCATGCCAACTGTACAAGTCGGAAGGCTTTTGTCCCTCCCTTGCTTCCCCTACCACATCGCAGGTACTGAAAGGAGAGTGGGTAAGAATGATAGTGAGGGAAAGCTACCCTCTTCTTTTGTTTTATCCAAAACCCCCATCGCTGCAACAAGCTGTCCCAAGGCCTCCACACTGCTGAAATTAGAGATTGATGTCTCACTGTCTGAAGCATCTATCTTCCTCTTCTGAACTAGTGGCCTCCTTGGTGTGATGTCCCTGCTCAATGAGACATTATCATTTGAATATGACTGTATACATGGATGAAAAACCTTGTCCATGCTTCCACTGTGCATCTCAGTCACCTTCCTAGGTGTAATGACCTCCAAAAATGAATAGAGAAGGGAACACTTCATCACATGGTGCTGGGTCTCTCCTCTATCTTCTTCCTGAATCTTCATGGTTTTACACCTCATCTGCCATGGTGCATGTAAATCATGAAGTGTGCCTTGATCTCCATGCATGAGATCCTGGGGACCTTCTAGCAAAGACACAAGAATCCCTCTATTTGGAGCAGAAGCTCCTTCCTCCTCTGCATGAGGCACTAGATGATCTCTAGATTTGGCAGCATTTTTGCCCTCTGTATCTGTAATAAATTTTGGCAGCATCCCAATAATCTAATCCATCTTTGAAAAAGAGAGCTCTCTGGTTTGTTGCTCAAAGGTGTGGGATGAAAGTTTAGCCTCCAACAAGGCTTGATGCAAGTTTTTAGCTCCTCTAATGGTTTCTTGAGGTGGTACTGCGTTTCTATGCAAGGGTTTTGTTTGAGCCCCTTGGTTTAACTCCATCTCATGATTTCCAAGAATGTTCTGATCAAATCCTTTCACCAATGAATTAGTGAAATTCACATAAGATGATGATTTAACATTCTCAAAAGAAATGGACTCAAGTTTCCACCATGCATGAGCCTTACCTCTAAAATGAAGTGCTGCAACCTTACTGATTTCTTCTTCTGAAATGCGGTGTCAATGTTGGAAGTTTTTTGGCTCCTACACCAAATCTTTGGCTGAATATGAAGGTGAACCTCCAAAAGTAGATAGATGAAATCTATCTTGCTGCTTCTTCCCCTTCACCTTGCTCTTGCAAAAATCAGAAAAAGTGGGCTGATTTCTGAATCCATGAGTGTGAGACTCATACTCCTTCAAGAAATCACTAAGGGTTTCCTCCTTAGTCACCTTTCCTCCTTCTTCCATCTCCCTCATAGGAATGTTGGGCCTTTGACTGCGATGTTCGTCATGGTGTGTGGCTGCATGCTTACCCTCACCACGTGCAAATCTAGGGCTTCCTTTAGTTTCGAACCCTCTTTGACATTCTCCATCAATCTCCCTCCTAACCTTTCTGATAACTTCATGTTAGCCTTGCTTAGATTTGGGAAGAAGATTTGTGAATATTTTATTCTCCTTTCTTCCAAGAGATGGAGTCTCTCTCCTGCTCAACTCCTTATTTCCTTCTAGATGAGAATAGGAAGTGTAGGGGTCTTCCTTTTATGTTTTCTCTTCCTCCTTGGTGAGGTTCTTATTCTTTTCAAAAATGGATGAGAACAATCTCATCCTCTTCATCTTCTGTTCTCTTTCTTGGGCTTTGAAGGCCACAGGCTGAGCCAAGAAAGATGATATGATACCACTGTAATGGTCTCTTTTCAGAAATATTGCAAGTCTGTGCTAGAGATGGACTGTGGGGGAATTTACTGGATATGTCACCTTCTAAAGAAGGGTGAGATCTCGAGGCTTTCTGGCTCTTTACAGACTCTGCCTACAGATATGTTAAATTCCCTAGTAGGAATGGCTAGCAACCCAAGTTTGGAAAACATGTTTTCCAGAAGTGGAGGCAGCAAGATTTGATCCCTGGTCTGGGATCCTTCAAATATATCTATCTGGAGCTGAAATCCTGAAGTATACTCAAAAAAAATCCTTCTAGGAGCTTGAGACAAGCCTCCTTCATCTGTTATCTTCAGAAAAGGTCCCAATGAAGAGAGCAACATCAACACTTTGCTCAAAAGAGGAAATGACTGCGTTATTTCTAATGAGCCATGTCACATGAAGATGAAATAAATCTATAAATATATGTGCAATAGAAAATGTATACAAAATCTTTAGGAATCTCTTACTTAAAGCAAGCCAAAGAATCTCAAGGAGACAATGTACATAAGAATGGAGAAACA
Organism: Pinus albicaulis; assembly: GCA_034641835.2. Classification (NCBI taxonomy): domain Eukaryota; kingdom Viridiplantae; phylum Streptophyta; class Pinopsida; order Pinales; family Pinaceae; genus Pinus; species Pinus albicaulis. Next base: position 34,488 of record JAXQQM020090161.1, on the reverse strand, counting down.
CTGCTCACATATTCTATTCCTACTAAGATTGTGCAGTCTATGGGAGGTACTGCAGCAGTAAATACATAAAAATGAATTATACAGTAATGTAAGCTCAAATAAGAAGGGGGAGCAAGGCTTCAACCCCTAAAAATACAATACAACAATCCTCTAAAAGGATTGGATGAAAACTAGACAATGGCATTTTACCCAAAATGGCGAAGTTGCTGGGCAGCTGTTGCAACTCAATAGAAACTGGAAATGAAAGGATCTTGTTGAATGTGATGCATTTGCTGAAATAACTCCTTTTTTCAATCCTTTAGATGAAAAGATTTGATCCTTTCATGAAGATCTCATCACTCACTAAAATACTACAAGCCTCACACCTGGAAATGCTCTCTATGAATTGCACAATCAAGTAAGAGGATGCTCTTACGCTGATGGAGAAGATTGGCCTAATGCAAAGATGATGGAATGAAGATCATAACTCCCTCCAATGATATCGAAGGAATGGAGACTCCCTCCTCTAAAATACAATGATGGATGTGGTGTTGAAAGCCCTCACCGCAGCACCCAACAACACAAATCAACCACCAATGGAGGCTAGCAGCTTTGGGGTGAATGGAATGATTTGGCCATAAAGGTAGAATATGGGGAAAATGAAGAACAAGCTCTTCCAAGAGTTTACTCAAATGGAAGATATGGGATTCCGCAAGAACACCAGTGCTAGCGACACTACATCTCAGCTAAGTAGCAGGGAGAATGCTCTTGTCGAGAAGACAAGAAAAATGATAATCAAAAGCATCAATGAGAATGGGCTGCTTTGTTCTCCTTTGAGAAATTGAAAGGTGTTTTGCCATGGAGTCCACACCTTATGGTTTCCTCTCTATAATGATCTCCCTCCTCACATGAAAATGCCAGCCCACAGGGGAATCTTATATTCTCTATCTGGAGTCAACTTGGCCTCTTCTAGAATTATCCACACAATTTGTCTCCTTTAGGTACACATGGGGCATGAAATCTATTTCTTTATTGAGCCCTTTCCATATTTCAAGGGTTCCTTATTCAGATTTTTATTATAAATGGGTTTTCCTACCCATTTATTCTTCTCTAAAGCAGTTTTTAATGTTCCACAAAATTTTGGAACATTACATCCAACTCTGTTACAACTTTGTCACGATCAGTTACAATGAATTCCATTGTGCATGTCCCACTAGCCACGGCAACCAGATATGTAATTCCTTGACTAAGCCGGTTTGCCACATTATTTAAGCGAAATCAAGTGCTTCAAGACAATAAGTTATTATTTATTGTTTGATTATTGATAAGGTTATTAATAATCGACATGCATTCTATTTTTAGATATATGCAAACTATAAATAGACTTCACCCATATCCCTAAAGAAATAGAAACTCATCTAAAATATAATTTTTTCAAACATCTAAATTAGTCTCCTTCTAATTTTAGAATATGCCTACCATTCTAAAAATAGACATACACCTAAAAATAACTACGGGCCCTACCCGGTGAAGGTGCTTAATTTTTCACTAGGATCATCATCTTGTTGAATCTCAATGTTTTTACGTGGATGTCTTATTTTCTTTTGTGTTTTTATTTTGCATTTCCAGCCAAATGTAAATTCCTAAATTTGTGTTTTCAGAAATTTGTTTCGTTTCCACAATTTTGAATGTATGATTATGGGAATGGGCATTTAGTTATAGGGAGTGATAAGGTGAAACTTAAAACCCAGTGGGGTCAAAATTTGTACAAGTTGTACGGGGTTTTTTCTAGGGTCACATTGAACAAAAATCAATGTGTCATTTTCTATGTGTGGGTGTTATATTTTTGTTGTGTTTTATTTTTGCATTTTCCGCGATTGTGAAATATCTAAATTATGTATTTAACAAATTTATGTCATTTCCATATTTTAGTATTTTTATCATGTAGTTTGAAACTATATGCATGGGCTGAGAGACGATATTTGGAGTGGGGGTTGGAGACTACATGCTTGTAAAATTTTATGTTAAAGATTGATCCATTTTGAACTCCTGAGATAAAATTCTGGTTTGTTCTTGGAAGGAGCTTGACTAATCTCATTCTAAAAAGCTAAATCGAGGTGACCCCTAAATGTGTTGTAGGGTAACACAAGTAGAGAAGTTTCTAGAGGCTGCCAAATTTTGTTTGGATGTGAATGCAATAATGTTTCTACAAAGAATACTAGAAGAGTCTCGGAAAACTAAGGAGAAAGCATGAAGAGATAGTTGTGATATACTTTTTAGCTAAATTTGGTGAATTTTTTACGGTTGGCGTTGATGGACCACATTGGGCAGTCAAGTCAAGGATTATAATCACATTGGGAATTTGATGAAATAATTAAGGAGTTAACACTAGATCTTCCTCTTTTTAGGTATGAATTATGAAAGGTGGAAGTGGAAATGAAAACAATATTATGGAAGGATAGATTTATTAAAGTATGTTGAGAACAGTCTTTTTAAATCAAATAATGATATGAGTTGATAATTACACCTTATAACAATTTCATTATATGAAAGCGTCTTATTCAACATACTACACAAATATGGTATGATTTCATAGTGCAAAAAGTTTGTGGGATATTTTAGAAATGAAGTACGGTTCAATGAGGGAAAAAAATGATGAAACTATTACCCTTGAAACGATGGATTTGTACTTTTAGTCCTCAATTTAGTGTGAAGTTGAAAATGTAAATTTGAATATGTAATGATGGATTTTGAATGTGTTCCTATAATGAAATTAAAAATGTGGTAGAAGAAAAATCATTGTTGTAGAATGTGAAATGTTTTATGAAGAAATATTCCACTGATGGAGATACCTATGAAGTTATATTTGATGAAAACTATGCATCATGTGAGCGGATCAAACATTAGCAGAAAGCATATTTTTGTTGAGTCATTGTTCGGTGAGAATGAAATTCTCTCTCCATATATAGATCAATTGTAGGACAACATATTTACGTAGAAATGATTAAAGAGGTTGAAGACATGCATCAAACTATGTTAGGTAAGAGAAATATGAATAAATGAAATTTCTCTTAACGGATCGGGATGACAAGAACGATATGGTCCCTCTTTATGAATCTAACATTGTTTTTCGAGTGTGATATTGGCGAGACGGGGAAGAAACAATTGAAAACATTAGGACAACTCTAAGTCCCAGACTGCAACATTGAACAAAAGAATGTTAGCCTACAATTGAGCTTAGAAGAGAGTGTTTGAGGTTTCTAAATTTGGTTTGGTTGCGAATGCAATAATGGGTCTAAAGAGGAGGCTAAAGAGTGCTCGAAGGCGGGGAGAACGAATCAAGAGATAGTTGTGATAAACATTAGAGAATTTGGATTTGATGAATTTTTTCAAGTTGACGTAATGGACACATTAGCTAATCAAGTCAAGGATCAAAATGCATATCATAAATTTGATGAAATGTTTAAGAGATTAACGTGATATCTCCTCTTTTGGTATAATTGTGAAGATGGAAATTGAAACGAAAACAATATGATGGAAAGGTAGATTTATTAAATTATATTGAAGATAATCTTGTTAAATCAAACAATGATATGAGTTCAACATTACACTTTATAACAATTTCATTATATGAAAGAATCTTATTCAGCATACAACATGAATATGGTAAGGTTCGAGAATGCAAAAGTTTTGTGGGATATTTTATAAATTAAGTAATTTTGAATGAAGCTCAAATAAGAATTATTGCTCTTGAAAATGATGGTTATAATTTAGGTCTCATGGCTTAGTGAAGCTGAAACGACAGCTTTGAAGATGCAACGATGGATATTGATATTGTACCTATAACTCACATTAAAACATGTGATGATGATAGTAAAAAACCATTGTTGTAGAATAGCAAACGTTTTATGAAGAAAGCTTCACTAATGGAGAGACCTATGAGATTAAGTTTGATGGAGACTATGTTTTGTGATGAGTGCATCAATTTGATGCATGAAAAGCATCTTATTGATGAGTTGTTGTTTGATGAGAAATAAATTATATCTCCATATATAGATCAAGTGGACAACATATTTTCAACAACATAAATGAATAAAGAGGATGAATACATACATCAACGAACTGTAATAATGAAATATGAAGAAATGAACGCTCTCTTAAAGTTGTGGGATGACAAGAGCCAATATGGTTCTCTTATGAATCAGAACCTGTTTCTAGTGTGCCGGAATGTGATGAAACGTGAAAAAGCAATTTCAAGCATTAAGGGCAAATCTAAATCCCAGAACTTGCATCATTGAACTAAACTCATCAATGGCATCTACAGAAATTTGAGATCAAGAAGGAGGATGATAATAATTGCAAGTATTCCACATTTGGCATAGAAAACACAAAAATAAGGATAAGCTCCACCACTATTAATGGCAAGAAAAGTAGAAGATTAAAATTCAATAGCAAATGAACAAACATGGACTCTTTAGCAAAGAAAAAATAAAATATCAATTATCAATTACCATTGTGAGCCTAGTGTTAAGATTCAAAAGAAAAATTTCAGCACCCATGCCTAGTGCATTAAGCACCTACATTAAAGTGGGGCTGCAGTCCATTTCTGGTTACTATCTACTTTAGGTATCCCTTAATTAGAAATGGACAATAAGCTAGCATAATCTAAATCTCAGTATTTTTTATGATGTTAGGTGTGATAAACTCATTTAACTAGTGGATTTCGAGTTAAGACGTATTTGGTGAGGCATGCAAGTAATTTTTGATTATCAGGTTCAAAATGCATTGGTGCGTTAGTTAATATGTGTAATCAATTTAACTCAGTTAAGTGAGTTAAGTGAGTTTTGCTAGTTATGTGAGGTACACTGAGTAAGGAGATCAAGTGAATTAAATATTAATTAACTCACAATAGTGATCCATAACTACGGATTTTTGTGTGTTTGCATGCATGTCGGATCTAGTGGAGATCCGGATTGAGATATAGGTGAAAGGGAAGTTGACTATTAGTTGTGACGTATTCATTTGCACACATGCGAGAAAAAACATGCCAGTGAGTGTGCCCATGATGCTTGCGTAGTTAAGGAAGGCCATAATTCCTATCTTTTGGGACTGTTGCATCGGGATTGCGCAAGGAGGGAAAACTATTACGAGGCTGGAAATTAACAAAGTATTTATGTAGTTCTTTGTGAGGATAGTGTGAGACAAATAGATGGTGTGTGGAGACTCTTGTGATAAGGTAGACATTGTATTTATTTAAGTCCATCTTATATACAATAGAAGATAATTGAATTTTGATCAACAAGATTTCCGTGAAGTGTCCCTTTATGTTGTGTGTGATTTGATTCTTATTTGTACCATGGTGTGATTGTGTTGTTTTTAATTCCATGAAAATATTTGTAAAAAGTGATTAGGTATTTAAATTTAGTGCATTATTATATCAAGTTAATCAAGATATACATTCTTGTTGTATAATTTCTACATGGTATTGGAACACAATAAATTGCGAGAAGTGAAGAAGGAGGGGCCGAGTTTGTTGCATAGAGGTCAGAATTTGCGAAAGACTTTCTGTGCTAGCTGATTCAAGATAGAAATAGATTTCAATGGCTTGAGTTTGGAGTATGCACTTGAGGGCAACTCAAACTCTATTTACTAGATTGGAGGCGATGATCGAAGACAATGGCTTGAAGGAGTTCATTGAAATGATCTTCCCTCAGCCCATTGAATCTTGCAATCTTGATGCATGGAAAAAGAAAGTGACGAAGGCGGGGGATCTTGTTGGAGGGAGTGCGAGACCACATTGTCTCAAGCCTCAAGGGAAAGGCACACCATATCTGATGTGGAAGGATTTGTGAATCATATTCGGAGGAACAATGACCATAGTAAATTTGCACTCAAAGATAAACTCGGGAAGATCAAGATGGAAAAGGGAGACACCATTCCAAAATATCTAACAAATTTTGTCCAATGTAGGGATGAACTAGGGAGCGTTGGAATAGCGATCGATGATGATGATTTTTTGAGTTTGGATCTCCTAGGACTTCTTTAATAATTATCATAGTTATGAAGACTCTTGTCAATGGATGCGAAAAATTTCCAAATTGGGAATGAATGTGGTCGGATTTGGTACGGGAGGCGTTTAAATGGAACAGAGATAAATCTTCATCTCAACATGAAGATGAAGAGGGTGTGCTTTGGCTTCCAAGGTGAAGAAGGGGAATGGGAAGAAATTCCATTCATCTGAGAGTCACGGTAATTGAAAGAGGGACATGTACAAGGTGAAGTGTTTTCACTATACGAACATGGGAAGTTTTCTACTAACTATCAAAGAAGAACAACGAAGGTTGTTGGATCTATGGCCTAGTGAGGACCTTTCCTCACAATTTGAGCTTGAATTCTCATTTATTGAATGCATGGTGTCAAGTGCATTGGGATCCGTGTGGTATTTGGATGATGGCACTTCATTTCACATGACGGAGACAAAAGGAACTTTAAATTGACTTGGAGGAGAAAAGTCTGTAGATGCATATCAAAATGGGGGACGATGGACGGTACAATGCTACCGGGGATTGGTACTATTACCTTTCGGATACATTCGGGTAAACCATCACAATTAAAATATGTAATGCATGTCACAGGGTTTGAAGAAAATTTTAGTCTCGGTCGCGATGTTGGACGATGGGAGCTATGATGTTTTAGTGAAGGAGAACATGTCTTGTGACATAAAAAAATATGATAGGGATTGAAATTAAGAATATCGACAATATGGAGGGGTAGATGGTTGCACAAAAATTATGGGCAAGAAGCGGATCAAATGGTGTGGGCTGGATGAGGTGAAATTATGCACAGAAGGTTGGGGTAATACTTCATATGGGCCTTGAAATTCATGCTGGCATTATTTTCTAATGGAACTTTCAATGGGAATAGTCTCTTAGTGAAATGCTTGTAAAGGGTTGAACCATGGGAAGTATGTAAAGGCCACCTTTCATGAGAAGAAGGAGAACCGAGCCTCGCGGATCAGCAGAGAGTTCATAAAGATGTGTGTGGACCATTCTCTGTTGCTTCAACAACAAAACATAAGTACTATGTAATATTATTTTGAATTTTCGCGTAAGTGTTGGATCTTCTTCATGTTGAAGAAATATCAAACATTCTCTAAGTTTCTAGATTTTAAGGGCGCGGAGAAAGGAAGTCGAGGAAGCCAGTGAAGGCCCCCGGGAGCGATAATGGTTGAGAATACATCTCTAATGAATTCGGGATTTCCTGCGACGAAGAAGGAATTCAAAGAGAAATCATAATGCCTCTCATGACAAATAAATTCGTCAAGAGGTAGAACAAAAAATATTGTGCGGTGTAACACAGAGTGATGTTGAATGATCAAAGCCTATTGATGGATCTATGGGAGGAAGCATACGACACATCGATATATGTGGAGAATTGTTGTCCCCATAGGATACTTGGCATGAGTAGACCTAAAGAGGCTTTCATTAGTGATAAGAAACATGATGTTTAGTTTAATATTTTTGGCTCATCTGTTTATGTGCATGTGACCAAATATGCTAGGAAAAATTTGGAATTGACGGTGAGATCGAGTTTTTTGTGGTCTGAGAGAAACATAATTATTGTGTATTTTCCAAACAACGAGAATGACTCTTGTGCGACGGGATATAAAATTTGATGAGGATAAAGCAATGAAGTTGTCCCTTGAGAGGAGGTGCACTTCCATGCATAGGAGAAATATTGGTTCCAAGTATGAGCCTCAAGGTGTGGATCGGCCACATGCGAGGATCATGGGTGGAAGAAAACACTCATGGAGCCATCCATCGAAATGGCAGAAAGCACACCATGGAAGGCGATAGATTGAGACTTGATGATGTAGAGAATGTGGGAGCCCCTACTTCTGAAGTACGGACATAGAGAATATCCTCAGCGATTTACTATACATGGCTCTTATGATAAACATTATTGTGGTAGACCATCTTCCTTTCGGAAAAAGTGCGACATCAACTTGGAGGTTGATGCAATGGTGGAGGAGTATGTATCCATTGTCAAGAACATTGCATGGGAGATAGTTTCAAGGCGGTTAACAAATCACTTTGTTTGGATCGAGATGGATCTATAAGGAAAAGTAAGTTGTTGATGGGAGTGTGGAGAAATCTGAGGCTAGATTTGTGGCTTTAGGATTCTCACATATCGAGGGATAGATTATGATTAGACCTTTTCACAATGAAGCCATGCTCTTCCATAATATTCATCCTTGCACTCTCGGTCTGCAGATGGGTAGCGCATTCATCGGATGAATGTGAAAGCATGTTTCTCAATGGTATCATTGAGGAAGAGAGTTCTATAAACGACACAGAAAGTTCTGAGAAATCTTCAATAGTGAGTGGCATCATGCTTCAACTCTCAAAGAAGTGATATGGGCTGAAACGAGGCACGCCATTCTCAATACACTCCGATAGACAAGCTTATTTCATGGGACCAAAATTCATAAAATGAAACGAGAGATGAAAACACAGCTTTTATCCTTTTCTTGACGGTAAGCTATTGATCATTTTTCTTTATGTTGAGGATTTAATTTTGATGGTGATGAGAAACTAATACACTCATGCAAGGAGGATCTGGTAGGGAGTTTGAAATGAAGGACATGGGACTCCTTCATTATTTCTTAGTTGGAAATATGGAAGGCAGGATGGAACTTTTTATGTCTCGAAATATGCAAAGGAGATACTAGGTGGGTTTAACATGAGAGAGCTACAAACCTTGGATACATCTTCCGGGAAATTGGACGAAATATGATGCTATACGGAGAGGTAGTGGATTCTACTATTACCGGCAGGTTATTGGGTTCTATAACATATCTAGTGAATACGAGACCCAGGACATTTGCTACACAGTTAACCAAATGAGTCAAACTATGGTTAAAAACTACCAAGCTCTTTTGGAAGGTGGGAAGCATGTCTGAAATACAGGGGATCATTAGAGTATGGAGTTTAGTATAGATGGAGGAGGGAGTGAAGATGCATGGCTATCGATGCGGGATTGGGGTGGGGTCCATCGGACGGAAAGAGAACATCGAGATGGATCTTTAGCATTGGGTCGAAAATAGTTTCTTGGTATAGAAGGAAGCAACAATTCATGGCACTCGGTTAAGTGGAGGTAGAATACATGGAAGCAAGTCAAGGCATGTGAGGCTATCTGGATTAGAAATATCTTGGTTGGTTTTTTTAGTTCTCATATTGATATGACAATTATTCATTGTGATAATCGGGATTGCAGTGAACTCTCAGTTCATCTGTATTTCATGATAGGTTCAAGTATATAGATATACATACCATCATCTCAAAGATTATTAATGGGAAAGAATAATGTTGCTTAAATTACATTCCCATGAAAGATCGGGATGCGAGATATTTTGACGAAGGTACTCACCGAGGAGAAAATTTGAATACCATAGAGACCAAGGATCGAGGTGAAGGATAATCCCTTTCTTGTTGAGAGAAAGTGTTGAGATTCAACAAGAAAATTTCAAAACCCACGCCTAGTGATTAACCACCTACATAGGGTGGGGCCCATAGTACTATTTTTGGTGCATCGCTGTTTTGGCTAATAAAACAATTAGAAATGGAGAATAAATAGTAATCTAAATCTCAAAATAACATATGATTAAGCCAGTTGTATTAACGCTCAGTTAGCTAGTGGATTTTGAGTTAGAGGTAGTTGGTGAGGCATGATGAATACTGGTTATATGAGTTTGAAGTATAGTGGTTGATTAGTTAATGCATGTTGTCAGTTTAACTCGATTAAATGACTTAAAATCAGTTGTGATAATTTTAGCTGAAGATACACTAGTGGTAGATCAAGTGAATTAAATGTGAATTGGTTCACAATCGGTGATCACATGTGTTGAGATTTATTATTATTAGTGCATGGATGTGGATCATTAATAGGATCATAGGAGTAAAAGCGGGGATGTTATTTTTCCCTTAGGATCATAATCATGAAATTCAATTTCAAACTTCATTTGAGGTAGTAAAATTTCTACTTCTATTTATCAATAGCCTTTCTATTTAGACTGAAAGGGCAGAAATCGAGCCTTCAATTGAATTTCCTTTTTTTCTCTTTAAAAAAAGAACTGCATCCACATTTAAATTTAAATTTTTAGGAATAAATAAAAATTAGAAAATATTGTGGTAACTCAAAACCATAAACTCGATCTCATGAAATCATACTAAAAATACCAATCCTCAAATTTTGTTTTCTCTATATAGTTGTAAAATCATTTTGATGTGAGTTTAAATCCACGGCACTACATCACTAGAAAAATTGATATATACAAAAAATAATCTAAAAAAATCACTAATGGAAAATTCTTCTAGTTTTCCTTACTAATGAAATTAACTAGACATACTTTGGTTTTCCTTTTGAATCCCTCCTATTGTGTACGCGCATATTGAATATTTTAGATTGATGGTATAGGAATGAGTACATTAATACACACTAGTGTTTAAAAGATCTTTCAACACCAAACCTCAAAAAGTTCCGATAGATATCATTATAAATGCATTGATTAAATAAAAATATAGGGTTTCTTTCGAGGTGAAAAAATGAAAAGAACCCCTAAAATAACCATGTAATAGGAAAAATTAAAAGTAGATATAGTCTTTGAAAGGGTCTTCAATACGGAATGTTCTTTGTAATCAATAGAAATTTAAAATTAGAAACTATACTTTTTTGGGAAGTGAGAAGGTAGAAACGACACTCTTTTGGGAAGATTCATGGCAACAAATAGAGGAAATTATTTAGTAGGCTTGATTTAGGTGAACTCTTCTTGTTCAAAAACACTCCAAATACTATATTAATTAACAGTGCTGTGGTGCCAACAACGGTTGTGAGTGGAGAAGATGGAAGAAAGCCCATTGGCTAGAAGCCTGAAGGAAATGCAACAATGGAATAATCTTGAAAAAGAATTGAGAACAAAGAAGAATTTTCAATGCAATAGGAAGTGATATTATCGGATAGGGTTATGAGTAAAGGAATGTTCACCATACATGAGGGATATCATATGTGATCAAATATCAATAATTAGAGATCGATATGGAGGAGGAAAATTTGGGCATCAGTGTGTAAAAGTAGAATATTTCCTCTGTGTTATTTTAAGTCATCAAGAATTTATTACATGGGACAAAGCTGGAAAGCAGGAGAAGTATATGGGCCATCCATTTGTTACATGTGTATAATAACAAACGAATCAATATAGAACATCTCTAAACACTTGCAAGTGGAGATCCTATGGAGTTGTATTACGGGACTCTCGGGCAAATGAACGATAATACAAATATAAATGTAAATTAACAATTAGTGAAAAGGAGGTTTTTAAATGTGAATTTGCAGATAGAGCATGGAAGTTATCTATCGGGTTTATCTTATGGGGCATATGGAAAGAAAAGGAACCACCTGATGAGAGGAAGACAAGATTAATCAAATATGGCGGAAGATCAGTTTTGAGAATATACGAGAAACAATTCTAGTGAAAGATGGACGGGAAGAATCTTTGAGAGCGGAAGGTATAGAAAATCAAATGCTAGCAAGATTAGATTTGAAACCTCGAAATGTCACAATTAACCTTTGGAAATATAAATCTCCTTGTCAAAATGTAGAGGATAGATGGAAGGTACTCGAATGGATTTATTAAACTCAATTATGATGGGGCATCAAAAGGGAATCTAGACAAGGTGAGGAGGGCTTTTTAGAAATTCGAGGGGGAAGCTTATCGATTCTATGCTTTGGATTTGGGTTTTGCAACTAATAATGAAGCAGACCGACAACACTAAAACAAGGGTTATTGATAGCAAAAATAAAAATTATCAAGAACTTATTGCGGAAGGAGACTCGACAATGGTCACCGGAGTTTGACGTAAATTGCCGCAAGGATCAACTTGGGAAAAGATAAGTAAAAGATATAGAATTTGAATCTCATTCAGAAATAAGTTTATTGGATCAAAGGAATCCAAGTATTTTGTACCATCAAGATGTTCATAGAAAAGGTAATGAGGCGGCAGCTTACTTAGCAAATTGGGGTTGTAGTAATAGTGAGTGACAATTAGATGTCACGCCAAAGGCTAGAATATGAATATTCAATTACACTCTCAGTTCATTCTAGTAGAGCGTAGGATTTAATTGGCAATAAGATCCCTGATCGTGGTAACACCTAACTAGAGATGGCAACATGACAATGCCACGCGTGGCATGTCACCCGACCACCAAGCACTACAATTACACCGCGTTGTGGTAATCGACTCAGACACGTGCCTTAGCAAACGATCACTACGCAAGTTGGTCCAAATCGTAAATTCATGGCAAAGAATGTGACGGCCCGCCGGCCGCGGGTTAGAGAGGAATAGGTTTAGTTCTCGGGGCCGTTGTAAATCATTAATTCAAACAATAGCCGGAATTTGGACAAGAGAAGCTTGGCTGTGGAACCGCAGCTTCGTGAAGCTCAAACATAGTGGGCAAAGGATTTCTGGTATGTTCGTTCTCATCACTCTATTTTCAAAATTTAGTTTTCCCGTTAGCATCCCGACAATGAAAACAAGAGTTCTAATAGGCCCCGCAGAGGTTTTTCCGTTTCCTGCTAGGTTTTTCTTTTTTTATGTTTTCTATGTAATGATAGAGGGGTTCATTTCAAAATTTCGCCCCCGCTTTCATAGCCCTACCCATCCTCCTTACCTCGAATCTCGCTTATGTCATATTTTATGGGTTAAGCTTGTGCTTATGTTACGATTATGACAGCTTGGTCCTCGATAATTATCTTCTAATGCTTTTCCAAGACCTCTACCATGTCACTTGGTATAGGTTAAATATGTGCTTAGCAGTTTATTGATTGTCTATTCTAGAATTTTTTTCTTTTCATTCCGAACGGTCTCGTCAAGCCTTGTCTTTGTATTCAAAAGCTTAAGGGTAAAGTAGAGGTTCGTTTCCTTTACCGTGTTCAACCTTCTAGTTTTTTTCTCCATTATAAATGGGTCTCAACGACATTACATTTCTGTCATTTCCAAATTATTTTCCTACGTGGGAAAAGGGAGGTCTCTACAAATTTGAATCACTACTATCTTAAGCTCACTCTTTGGGTCAATCGAAAATCCATTACATTGCGTATCCTATCTACTCTCTCCGTAAAATCATTCTACTATCAATTCAATGGAGGGAAGCAATTTGGAAATGAGAAGGAACATTATGTTAATTTTTGAAATTTTGAAACACACAATCCATATCCCACCTGCTCGGTAAAACATAATCATTTGGAGTTTACTATAGATCCTAAGTTTTACAATCGCTAATTTTTCTATATATAGGGTCTCCGTCGCTCATAAAATCAGACAAGCCTCACTCAGTAGAATGAAAAAAGGCAAGGGGAGGAAGCTACAACCACACCTTTTGTGCGCCTGGTCCGAGCAAACAAGGAAGAAAGAGTAATTAGAAAACTCTAGAAAATATAGCAAATATTTACGACAATGTGATTCCAAAGCATATTTGTAAAACTATTCGTGGTTGGGAAAGGGATAGTGATGATGAAGATGATGATCTTCAAGAACAAAAGGAAAGAATGGATTTTATTTCGACCCAAGAAATACAAGAGGAAGAGTTTCTCTATTCCAACAATCACCAAAAATATTGGAAATTCAAATGTGCTTTAGCAAAGACAATGTTGAGTATGCAAGAAAAGCAAAACTAATCTTTCAATGCTCTTTGAGCTCCCAAAGAACATGAAAGAGGACATGCGGGAAATGACCAAGGCTCAAATACAAGCAAATGTGTCAATAGGAAGGATTGAACAAGAAATTTCGAACATGCAACAAGGTGAGATGCTAGGTCAAATGCAGCTGACCCAAAGACCATTTGGATTTTTCAGATGGTTGACACTTTTATGTATTTAGTTTTGTATGTTTTTTGAAGATATCAAGTATAGGTTATATTTTATATGTAGTTTTTATGGACATGGTAGGATATTAGCTATCGCAGGGAAGGAAAAAACAATACCAATTTTGGTTACTCTCTCAGTGGCCAACAGCACTGGGTTTCCTTCAGGCAAAAGTTAAGGCTACCAATCCGAGTGAAATTTGTATAGCAACTTGCTCTTTACAAAATAAAAATAGATAAAGTCGTATTTAATTTAAAAAAAAAAAAACTCTTATAAGCCCATTCATTACTTGACAACCTATTAAACAGCGAGTCAATGATTTTGGGTAAATAAGAGACCTATTCATTCATTCATTCATTACTTAAACTAAAAGACAAATTAATGAAATTATGATTTTGGGTAAAAATAAATTGTGGTAGCATGGATTTCTAGAAATTAAACTTATAAGTGGTATCTTCTGGGCGGATTTAGTAGCTCATAGAATTCTAGTAAACATTTAGTTTTTTAAATTTTGATATCTAAATCCACTAATGGTAATTCATCTTTATTTTGAATTACAAGAGAGGTAGGGATTTCAATCTACAATTTTCCTTTCTCTTTCTCATTGTTCTTTTGGAAAATTTAACAAGTGACAAAGGAATTCAAGTACGAGGGAAAGGTAGAGATACTAATTGCATCTCTTTGGAATTGTAAGATTCTTGTAATGACCGGTTTTCTGAAAATGTTAGGAACTTTGAGAATATTTGGTTGAACGAGAGTATGTGGGGATTCTGTTTTTGTTTGAATTAATAGAGAAATTATATTAATATATTAAATATGTTTTAAGATTGAGATCTATTTAGGTCTTAGATATTATTATTATTTAAGGAGTGGTTCAAACCACGAGGCTAATGTGTAAATTTATGGGTAAATTTATATATATAAGATTTGATTAAAAAATATAGTGTGTATTGAGTTCTTAGACATTCCCGAGATGGATCATGTGGAGAGCTCTTTGTTTTTGTCAAATTCAGTCTTTCCTTAAAATTTTATCATAGTATCAAAGTTTCAAATGGTGCTGTGTGATTAAGTGGCCTGTCATACTCCGTGAGTGGAGCTGGTGATCACCCCCACTCGAAGAGATCGAGACTATTCTCTCTTGTGGAATCTGCGTTTTTGCATTTTTTGAGGAGGCCCAATAGCAGCGTTAGGATCTGCTGCACCAGAGATGTGCGTGGACATTGATCGGCATAAGAAACATCTTTTGGGAAGAGTGGCTTCTCGTGGAAGTTAATTGGAGAAGCGTTTTTTTTATCCTACGGCGGCATGATCGATAGTCAATCTGGTGGCTGTTTTCATGCCCAGTTTGGTGCCATGCATTCCTCTGTTGTTTCTGATCTTCTGCCATTTATTTTTATTTTAATCGGTGGAAGTGATCATTTCAACGATTATTTCAGATAACAAAAAAAACTGATCAAAGTGTAATCTCCAACCAAGTCACATGAGAGGTTTCGAGGAAATGTATTTCGATTAACCAAAAAACAAATTTGGATGCCCTTCTAATCTAGTTTTTGTCCATATTTTAATTTAGTTTAGTTTACAATTTAGTAGGAGAGAGATGTTAAGCATGTCATGTTCTAAAAATAATAAAAATAAGTTAAACAATTAAAAATCTATTAACACAACAATTAAGAATTGATATTATAATTTTATACAACTTTATATATATATATATATATATATATATATATATATATATATATATATATATAACTTAAAGAAATTATTTTAGTCATCCATATTAAATAATATTTTTGAGTATGGATTTTCTCTTTACAAAAAGTGTGCATTTATATAGGTGTGTGTGTTAACCTTAGTTGGAAAGGAAAAGTAATTTGAAGGTAAAAGTAAAGTAGTTACTTATTAAGGGGAGAATGTGTGACTAATTCAATTTTTAATATACCAACATAGATCTATCTAAAACACAAACATCTAACATGAGCCAAATGGGATCAAATTTCTTTTGTTACAAACTTATTTCAGAATACAAAAATTGTTATTGTTTAAATTTCACTTTTTGATTGTTATAGAGATTATATAACATGTGTATTCCGATATTTTATGTTAATTCATATTAAATTATCTATTCATAACTCACATTGGATATTTGATTCTATCATACATTAAAATATTTTCTTTTAACTTTTTTTTTCTATATATAGATTCATATAAAGTTGATATCATGTATTAAAATATTTTTGAAAATCATAAGGTTTAAACATCTTACTCACATTTTTTTTTACTTCTAATTAATTTCCATGATATTACATCACATGGAAAACTATTTAAAAATGCATAGCATATATTTTTTAATTTTTTATTAGTGGACATTGCTTTTCTATTTAGAGAAATTTTATTTTTATTTTAAGAGGGACGAACATACTTACGTAGCCTTCACACTCGGGATGTAGAAATAATATGTATGAATTTTAAGCACATATCTACCAAGGGCCTAGAGTAATCAAATATCAAACTTTAAACCTTATGTTTTTCAAAATATTTTAATTACATGATATCAACTTATAAATCTATATATAGAAAAATGTTAAAACAAAATATTTTAATGTATGATAGAATCAAATATCGAATGTGAGTTATGAATAAAATAATTTAATATGAATCAATATAAAATAGTCAATACACTTGTTATGTAATCTCTATAACAATCAAAAGTGAAATTTATTAAATAACAAATTTGTATTCTAAAATAATTTTAAAGAAAATATATTTGATCCCTTTCAACATTTTAGATCCATGTTTTAGATGGATCAATGCCGATTGAATAGAAAGGCTCATTCTACAACTAAATATGAGGGAGATGTTAAGTATGTCATGTCCTGAAAAATAATGAAAATAATTTAAACAATTAAAAATCTATTAACACAAAATTAAGTGTTGATATTATAATTGAGCCAAAAAGGCTCATTCCTAAAATCCAATATGAGGAAGATGTGTAAGTATGTCATGTCATCAAAAAATAATGAAAATAATTTAAACAATTCAAAATCTATTAACACAAAAATTAAGAGTTGATCTTATAATTTTATACAACCTTATAGAAATAATATATATATATATATATTTCTCCCATAAATATTTTAATATAGAACTTAAAGAAACTCAAGCCTAATATCCATATTAAATAATATTTTTTTAGTATGAATTTTCTTTCTCTTACGTATGCGTATTTATATATGTGTGTGTGTTAACCTTAATGAAAGGAAAAAATAATCTAAGGTAAAGTAGAGTGCTTACTTTTTAATAAGACGAAAAATGTGTGACTAATTCAATTTTTAATACAAAAAATATTAATAATGGTAAAATATCAAATTATTCAATTTACTTCTAAGGAGTAAAATGTATTAATTGACATGTAATTTTTTTAAAGTTTCATATTTGATCTCTCTAGGTGCTTGGTAGATATGTGGTTAAAATGCATCTATATTGTTTCTACAAAGCAGGAAGGCTACGTGTATGTTCGTCCGTTAAAATAAAAATTAAATATTCTCTAAATAGAAAAGCAAAATCAGCTTTAATAAAAATGAAAAAAAATATATGCTATGCATTTTTAATTAGATGTCCATATGACCTAATATCATGTAGAGTAATTATAAGTAAAAAATATGTGAGTAAGAAGTTTAAACCTTATGTTCTCAAAAATATTTTAATACATGATATCAACTTTATATAAATCTATATATAGAAAAAAATGTTAAAAGATAATATTTTAATGTTACATTATAGAATCAAATATCCAATATGGTTATGACAAAATAACTTAATAACAATTAATATAAAATAACTAAATACACACATGATGTAATCTCTATAACAATCAAAGGTGAAATTTAAAAAATAACAATTTTTTGTATTTTAAAATAAGTTTGCAACAAAAGAAAATCGATCCTTTCAGCTCATGTTAACTGTTTTAGATGAATTCATGTTAGTTTTGAATGCTCCAAGGTTGTAGTTGTGATGGTGGAATGGTTAATTACAACATGCTGTCAAATCCATAGTTCTTGATTCCTCGTCAAGAGAGGTTGGCTTCAAGAATTTGTTTCCCCTATTGACTATCCGGAATATTTTTTGAAGAAATCCGTGGTTCAAGGATAAGACTCTCAAATATGAAATTGTTCATCATGTGACCGTGACACCTTCACTACTAAGCATTCGTGGACGCGTATCAATGTGTGGAGCCTACTTTTGATTGTTTGTTTGATAATTTTTGAAATAACTCATGGTTCTTAGGATTAGAGTGGTGCTCGTTGTAAGAGCCAAGGGGAGTGAGACCTATGGAGCGTCTGTAAGAGTTGTTGAAGTCGCATGAAGTTTTTTGGTCCACTGATGCTTGTTGCATGAAGATCTCTACGAGTCAGGTTGAAGGTTTGGCACTGGAGAGTAAACCTACCATGTGAGTTGTTCTTGGTGTGGAAAGGAGTGTGTGTGGACTGAAGCATGATAAAACTAAGTCGGATGTACTGCATCACCTACAGAAATCTTGGTGGGTGACCAAAGTTTAGATTGTGGGTGATCGTGCCTCAGGTGATTTTGTTGTGTTTTTGTGAGTATGTGGTTTCTACATAATTCACTTAGAGCTTGGTAGAGCTGGGAAAATGTGAATCAATTCAAAACATTATGAGCTATGTGATTAGATCTATGTGTCAAGATGACACTATTCATGTGTGAGAAGGAAATCATCGACAGTGTAAACTTGTTCAAAGGTCAAACCATGAGCACGTGGGTGATTTAGGCAGATATGATCCCACCTATGTAGTGGATCATTTGCTAAATTTGATCCCTTTTCGAAGCCTAACATTTTCTTGGGTATGCATTGGGATTAAATTGGTTGAAATTGGTGAAAATTTTCAAAAATTTACTGAAATTCTGAAGGGTTCATTTTGACTTTTGAGGCTCGATGAGTTGACCCTAACGATGTTGTTTGTGAAAAATTATGTGCGACATAATAGACTCAAGGGAAGTTTATTGGGTTTTTCTACAGAAGCATGGAATTATCTCGTGTGACCTTAAAGGATCTTGTAGTCTTTTTTTTTTTTTGTATGAAAATTGGATAAAGTCACTAAAAGAGGTATAGTTTCAACGCTTTCAAGAAACCTACTCCAACATCGGTGAATTAAGTCGCGGAAATCGAGGAGGGTGTACAGAAATTGTTCCTACTAGACTATTAATGTTGGAAAATTACCTAACATTGTGAGGATATGGAATACGCTAAGAAGTAGTTAATTAGTGGGGAAATTTGACAACAATAACAAAATAAGATTTTTCTTCGAACACTTATAAAATTTATGTTAAAGATCAACCCATTTTGAACTCTGGTAAATAAAATTCTGGTGTGTGGTGTGTTCTCCGAAGGAGATTGACTAATGCATTTTGTAAAGGTAGCCGGAGGTGACCCATGATCGTTTTATGTGGGTAACACAATTATAGAAGTGTTTAGAGGTTGTCAAATTTGGTTTGGCTTCAAATACAACAATGGGTCTACAAGGGAGACCGAAAGAGTCTCAAAGGAAACTTAGAGAAAGCATCAAGATTCACCAATTTATTGAATTTTTCCAGTTGACGCCGAAGGACCAATAATTGATGAAGTCAATGATTAGAATGCATCATGAATTTCATGAAATATTTGAGATTAATATCCGATCTTCCCTCTTTCCGGGAATGAATTATGAAAGTTGGGCAATTCAAAATGAAAAGAATATTGTGAAGGTAGATTTATTAAATTATGTTGAATATTATCTTGTTAAATCAAACAATGATATGAGTTAAACCTCACACCTTATAACATTTCGCATATGAAATGATATTATTCAACATACTACACGAATAATATGGTAAGGATCACAAAGGTAAAAAGGTTCTGGGATATTTTAGAAATCAAATACAAGCTTGAATGAGGGAAAAAATATGACATTATGTCTCTTGAAAATGATGGTTATACTTTCGCCCATAACCGAGTGTGAAACTGAAATGACAACTTTGAAGATGCAATGATGGACGTTTAATGTGTGCCTATAACTAACATTAAAACATGTGATGATGAAGATAAAACCATTTTTCTATAATTCAAATGTTTTATAAAGAAAGCTTCGCCGATGGAGAGACCGAAGGAGTGGGATGGAAAGAGCCAATATGGTCCTATTTATTAATGCAACATTATTTTTAAGTTTGAAGATATCGTATAGACAAGAAGAATCAATTAAAAGATGAAGGAAAACTCTATGTCCCAAGAACTCCGCAACATTGAATTGAAAGAATGTGATCCTACAATTGACATCAAGAAGGAGGAGAGTAAGATGTTAAGTGCTCCACATTTGGCCCAAAATAAAACGTAAAAGAAATATAAGCTCCACCACTATCTAACGGCAAGAAAGGTGAAGATGAAACTTCAATCGAAAATGAACAAGCATGGACTTGTTAGCAAAAGACAAAAACGAAAGCTCATTTATCAAATACAATTGTAATCCTAGGGCCGAGATTGAGACCAATAGGCATATAGTTAACCCAAGGAAGGAGAAGTATGATTTCTTGGGTGAATTTCTCCATTAAGGGGGAGTGTTAGAATTAATGGAGAAATATTTATTAATGTATTTGGTTGTGTGTTGCTAGGGATTAAGATCCGTTTAGTCCTAGATCCTATTATTTAGGGAGTGGTTCGAATTATTGGAAATCTCCAAGAAAACAAGAGAGAATGACGCTCTCCTCTCGAACACAGAAGTTTAAAAACAAAAATTCGCTTTCAGACAGAGATGGCATGTAATATGCTTTCTATTTCATTAAACAGAACTTAAAAACAAAAACTATTACAAATTTCTTCCTCAATGGTGAGGGATTCACAAAATATGAGTCAAGACTGCTACAGACGCAGTGCACCAAACAAATCTTCTCTCTCTCTGTCTCTCAAGAACGCACAAACAGTGCTATGTTCTTCTTACTGTGCTATTCTTGCCTGCGGGCTCTTCACACAGCGATACAACAACATTACAATGCAATCATACATTTGGCCTCATGGGCCTTTTACATTATATATATATGGTGCGGCGGAACAAAATACATATAAAACATAAACAAACAAATAAACAAAATACAAAGGAAAACCTTGCAAAACATAAAACTTTAAACATGGCACGACGTACGAGTGGGGTCCACATCGCAGTCGGCCAAATTGCGATTTGCGATGGCGCAAACGGCAAAACAATCAAAATTTGCGACGGTGCGATCTGCGATGGCGCATATCGCAACTTTCAAACCTGCGATAACATTTTGGCAGAGATACAGTGGAAATGTGATTTTGCGATCGCGTGATGGCGCGACGATCGCACATCGCAAAAACGAAACTTGCGATGATATATATATATATATGTTGGCGGAACAAATTTGCGATATGCAATTGTGCGATCGCGCGATGGCGCGACGATCGCACATCGCAACTTCAACTTTTGCGATGACACATATGGATGGGCGGAAACACATATAATAAAAATGCGATATTGCGATGTTGCGATGTTGCGATGATCACACATCGCACATCGCAGATTTCCATATCCACAAGACATTTAACACTTCTGAACTTGCGATCTTGCGATCTTGCGCTTTTGCGCTCAAGTGGTAGGGACCACTTTTCCTTCCGCTTCATAAGTGACTTCCGCTTGTTTTAATTCAATTCATTCATTTGGCTGTTGAGGGCTTTAAAGCCCGACTTGACTATTTTAATTAAATCTGCTCCTCCGTAGACAAAATCTTCATTTCTTCTGCTGAAGTAACTTCTCGCCCATACTTCAAAATTAATTCCTCTGCTATACTTGGCTGCGGCCCATCAAAATTTAATTCTTCCTTACGGATTCTCCATTCTTCTTTATTATACGGTGCTGTGCACTCAATCTTTGCTGCTGCTGTTGCTGTACCTTGTTCTTTGTTCTTCCTACCCAAGGCACGGCAGGTGACTTTAATAATTCTAACACTCCCCCTTAAAGTCAACTGCTGGGTTATCCATCAAACCCAAACATTTTCTTAGAAATTCAAAGGTTTTCTGTGTCAATGGCTTTGTCAAAATATCTGCATATTGCTCTTCTGTTTTACAATGCTGCAAAACAATTTCCCCATTGGTCACCAATTCTCTGATATAATGAAATTTTGTGTCTATGTGCTTTGTTCTCTTATGAAATACTGAATTCTTTGATAATGCAATTGCTGAGCTATTGTCACAATAAATCACTGTCCCTTTTACCTGTTCTTGACATAGACTTCTCAACATTCTTCTCATCCAAATTTCTTGACACGCTGCTGCTGTAGCTGCTACATACTCTGCTTCTGCTGTAGATAATGCTACAATAGGCTGTTTCTTAGAAGCCCATGAAATGGCTCCTGAACCCATATGAAAAACATAACCGGAAGTGCTCTTCCGATCATCTACACTTCCAGCCCAATCACTGTCAGTGTATCCAACTAATTCTAAATTTTCTGAAGTTGTATACAAAATACCAAATCTTTTTGTTCCTTTAACATACCTCAGAATTCTCTTCGCTGCTTGCCAATGTGCTTCTTTTGGCTTCTCTATAAATCTGGAAATTAAACTAACAGCATGCATAATATCCGGCCTAGTTGCATTCAAATACATCAGGCTGCTAACTATGCTTTTATACAAACTTGGATCAACATCCTTGATGTTGTCATCTTTTCTCAACTTCAATCCCATTACTATGGGAGTAATTGCAGCTTTGCACTCCTGCATATTAAATCTTTCTAAAACCTGATTCACATATTTTGCTTGAGATATAAAAATCCCTTTCTCATTTTGCTCTACTTCTATTCCCAAGAAGTATCTCAACAAACCCATGTCAGTCATTTCAAATTCATCTTTCATGACTGTTTTAAAATTTTCAACAAGGTAATCATCATTACCTGTAAAAATTAAATCATCAACATATAAAACAACAATCAACATCTTACCATCCTTTTCTTTGATGTAGAGGGTGGGTTCTCCCTCACACTTCTCAAATCCATTTTCCAGTAGATAGGAGTCTATCCTACTGTACCATGCTCTTGGTGCTTGCTTCAGCCGATAAAGAGCTTTCTTCAATTTGCAGACCTTATGCTCTTGGCCTTTCTTTTCATATCCAAGAGGTTGTTCCACATATACCTCTTCCATTAAAACTCCATTTAGAAATTCAGATTTTACATCCATTTGGTATACTTTGCATTTTTTTTGTGCTGCTATGGACAGCACTGCTCTTACTGTCTCCATTCTTGCAACTGGTGCAAAAGTTTCTTCATAGTCTATTCCATGCTTCTGCTTATATCCTTTGACAACAAGTCTGGCCTTGTGTCTCTCTATCTTTCCTTCAGCATTGCTCTTGGTCTTATAGACCCATTTAACTCCAATGACTTCTTTCCCTTCTGGGAGATCAACCAACTCCCATGTTTTGTTCTTCTCTATGGCATTAATTTCATCATCCATAGCTTCTATCCATTTTATATCTTTAATAGCATCTTCAAAATGAATAGGATCATCAACTTGACAATACAAAGCAAATAAGGAATTCATACCTTCATCTGCTTCTCCTTGCTCATAAATTTCTCTAAGGCTTCTAAACCTTGTTCCTCGTTCACTTGGTGTAGATGTGCTTGATGAAGCACTCATTTCTGCTCCATGTGGTGTGCTTGGAGATGTACTCCCGCTTCTTCTCAAGGGTGTTCTCGGTGCTGCTTGAGGTGTCCCTTGCTGTCCTTGTGCTGGTGGAGGTTGTGCTGCAGATGTGTTGTTAATTTCAACCACATCTTCCTCATCTTCATCATGAGATAAACAGCTTTTGACATTGATTGTTTT
The DNA here is from genome assembly GCA_034641835.2 of Pinus albicaulis. NCBI lineage: Eukaryota > Viridiplantae > Streptophyta > Pinopsida > Pinales > Pinaceae > Pinus > Pinus albicaulis. The sequence goes on along the minus strand of JAXQQM020090161.1, from coordinate 10,711 downwards.
CTCAATGCTTCCATCCCATGCTTCATCTTCAATGAATTGCACATCTCTGCTTATTACAAACTTCTTTGTGGATGGGTTATACAATCTGTATCCTTTGGAATCTTCACAGTATCCAAGGAAAATGCACTTCTCCCCCTTACTATCCAACTTCTTCCTTAACTTGTCAGGAATGTGTACATATGCTACACATCCAAAAACTCTCATGTGGGTGACTCCTTGTTTTCTGCCACTCCACGCTTCTTCTAGAACTTTGTTCATCACTGCTTTTGTAGGGCATATATTCAAAATATACACAGCACAATTTTTTTCTTCTGCCCAATACTCATTCGGCAAGTGCTTTGCCTTTAGCATGCTTCTCACCATCTCCATTATGGTTCGATTCTTCCTTTCAGCAACTCCATTCTGTTGCGGTGTGTACCTTGTGGTAAACTGCTTGTGTATGCCATTCTCTCTACAAAAACACAGAAACTCCTTTGATATGTATTCTCCTCCTCTGTCAGTTCTGAGGACTTTAATGTACTGGCCACTCTGTTTCTCTACAAGATCTTTAAAATGGCAAAATTTCTGAAAGACTTCACTCTTATATTTCAAAAAATAAACCCACACTTTTCTTGTGAAATCATCTATGAAGGTTAGCATGTAATTGCTGCCTGAAACTGATGTTGTTTGCATCGGCCCACATAAATCTGAGTGGATTATCTCCAAAGGTGCTTTCGCCCTTATGGTTTTCCCTGATGGAAAACTTTCTCTGTGTTGTTTTCCCAAGATGCAGCCTTCACATAGGCTATCAGGCTTCTCTATCAATGGAAAACCTCTTACCATTCCTTTTCTGTGCAACAAATTTAATCCTCCGAAATTGAGATGTCCAAATCTCAAGTGCCATAACCGTTTTTCATCTTTCTCTTCCTTCTGGAAGGCTTCTTGTGTTACAGCTGCTACATTATTTCCTTTTTGCTTCAAGTCAATGTTGAGCTTGAGCAGAAACATTCTATTGCTGGTCATTTGAATTTCAGCAATAATTTTCTTGCTTGGAGGTATATCCTTTATGGTGCACACATCATCTTTAAATATTACATTGTAACCTTTGTTTATGAGCTGCCCAACGCTCAGAAGATTACATTTCAGACCTGGAACATAATATACATCAGGGACAAATTTCTGCTCACCATTTCTGGCTCGAATACTTACTCTACCTTTTCCTTTGACAGAGATCTTAGTATCAGTCCCTGTGGTCACTTCAGATTTCACTTCTTCATCTAAATTGGCAAACATTGCTTTGTTGCCAGTCATATGATTACTACATCCAGAATCTAAGAACCAAACATCATCATCTCTATCTTGTGCTACATTATAGGCTAATAGCACATTACTTGGGTTCTTTTCCTCTTTTGCTACATTAGCATTCTGCTTATTTTTCATGTCATTTTGCTTCTTTCTACATTCATTGGCATAGTGCCCATATTTCTTGCAATAATGACATTGGACATTGGATTTGTCGTACCTTTGTCCATGAGCATGTTGGTGTTGATGTCCACCTTGCTGGCTGTTGCATTGGTCGTGGCTCTGACTTTGACTGTTGCCCCTTCCATGTGAATGTGAAGGGTTGTTCCTTCCACCTCTATTTTGGCTTCTACCTCTTCCTCTTCCTTTACCTTGACCTCTTCCTCTTCCTGAAGGCATCTAGGTCTTGAAGGCATGCTCAAGAGATGAGTTTTCATCTCTGCTCAGTCTCTGTTCATGAGTTATCAACGAGGCATGAAGTTCATCTACCGTGAACTGTGAGATATCTTTGGTCTCTTCTATGGTGGTAACAATAACATCAAACTTTGAAGGTAAACATCTCAAAATTTTCTCCACTATCCTTCTCTCTTCAAGAGTTTCTCCATGGGATCTTATCTGATTTACAATCCCAATCACATGTGTAAAGAATGTGTCAACACTGTCTGACTCTTTCATGCAAATAGTTTCAAAATCTCCTCTCAGCAACTGAAGTTTTGCTGTCTTAACTTTCTCCATACCTTGATAGGCTACTTTCAGAGTTTCCCATGCCTCCTTGGATCTCTTGGCTGCTACTATCCTTGGAAACACACTCTCATTTACTGCCTGATACAAATAGAAGAGGGCTTTAGAGTCCTTCTTTCTATTGTTCTTCAATAAATCCTTCTCTGCTTGAGTTAAGGCATTAAAAGCCTGCTCATCAACTGGTTCAACAAAACCATCTTCTACTAATTCCCATAAGTCTTGTGATACAAACAGGGATTTCATGGTAATGGCTCAATAATCATAGTTCTTTCCATTAAACTGTGGAAGTTGAACATTTCCAAGACTCATACCAGTGCTTGGTCCAGCCATTGCTTCTTAAACTGAACTCTGACTTAAACAAACTGTCTTTCCCTTTTGAAAGAACAAACTCCTTAAACAATAACCAACTGCATTTTTATCTTTGAGAAATACCTGACTTTGACCTCTGTTTAGCTTTCACGCTGCTGGAGAAAATGCTGCAACAAGTCTTCTTCTTCTTTAGCTTCTTTGAGACCTTCAAAGAGCCTGAACTAGCTTTGATACCAAGTTGGAATTATTGGAAATTCCAAGCAAACAGTGGAGAGAATAAACTCCCCTCTACAACACAGAGAAGGTTAAAACAAAAATTCGCTTTCAGACAGAGATGGCATGTAATATGCTTTCTATTTCATTAAACAGAACTTAAAAACAAAAACTATTACAAATTTCTTCCTCAATGGTGAGGGATTCACAAAATATGAGTCAAGACTGCTACAGACGCAGTGCACCAAACAAATCTTCTCTCTCTCTGTCTCTCAAGAACGCACAAACAGTGCTATGTTCTTCTTACTGTGCTATTCTTGCCTGCGGGCTCTTCACACAGCGATACAACAACATTACAATGCAATCATACATTTGGCCTCATGGGCCTTTTACATTATATATATATGGTGCGGCGGAACAAAATACATATAAAACATAAACAAACAAATAAACAAAATACAAAGGAAAACCTTGCAAAACATAAAACTTTAAACATGGCACGACGTACGAGTGGGGTCCACATCGCAGTCGGCCAAATTGCGATTTGCGATGGCGCAAACGGCAAAACAATCAAAATTTGCGACGGTGCGATCTGCGATGGCGCATATCGCAACTTTCAAACCTGCGATAACATTTTGGCAGAGATACAGTGGAAATGTGATTTTGCGATCGCGTGATGGCGCGACGATCGCACATCGCAAAAACGAAACTTGCGATGATATATATATATATATGTTGGCGGAACAAATTTGCGATATGCAATTGTGCGATCGCGCGATGGCGCGACGATCGCACATCGCAACTTCAACTTTTGCGATGACACATATGGATGGGCGGAAACACATATAATAAAAATGCGATATTGCGATGTTGCGATGTTGCGATGATTGCACATCGCACATCGCAGATTTCCATATCCACAAGACATTTAACACTTCTGAACTTGCGATCTTGCGATCTTGCGCTTTTGCGCTCAAGTGGTAGGGACCACTTGTCCTTCCGCTTCATAAGTGACTTCCGCCTATTTTAATTCAATTCATTCATTTGGCTGTTGAGGGCTTTAAAGCCCGACTTGACTGTTTTAATTAAATCTACTCCTCCGTAGACAAAATCTTCATTTCTTTTGCTGAAGTAACTTCTTGCCCATACTTCAAAATTAATTCCTCTGCTATACTTGGCTGCGGCCCATCAAAATTTAATTCTTCCTTACGGATTCTCCATTCTTCTTTATTATACGGTGTTGTGTACTCAATCTTTGATGCTGCTGCTGCTGTACCTTGTTCTTTGTTCTTCCTGCCCAAGGCACGGCAGGTGACTTTAATAATTCTAACATAATTCTGCCGTCTGCTGAGTTATGTGGGAGTTGGAATTAATTTCCAACAAAAATCACTGAAATATTTCTGTGAAATTTTTTGACATTCCTGCTGGATAATTTGGCTAAATGGGCGCTAACATCCGGTACTCAGTAGAATCTCCATGTTTTGGTAGAATGCCGACATATTTATTTTGGGTATCTGTAAATGAAAGATAGATAAATCTATAAAATATGTAATGTTTTTGTTAAAGTCTTAATACAAAATAATGTTTTTTCTTCTCTAAAAAAATCACTGAAATCTTGTGAAGCACCCAATGATACCACCTACGAGTAAATGAGGAAAAAAAAGTGCACGCAAAACACAGGTGGTATACTGTATATCTTTTTTTTTTCTTGGAATTGATCGGAATTTTAATGGGAGGCATTTAGAGGAATGGGTAACTGATTCGGCAAGAATTTTAATGGGAGGAATTTATAGGAATCCAGTTAGTTATCATTATAAATTTTAAAAAAATTAAAATATAACATGAAATTTAGTAAAAGTTCTTCTACCTTTATCAACATATTATCAAAATTTTGAAATGAAAAGTATCACAAACAATCTAACCATTCAATCAAACTAAACCCATGTGACCATTAACACCACTTCCCGTGAAAGTGGCCCAAAAGGAATGCATATCGGTTAATGGAAATCAAACTTAGGAGTTGTTTATTTAGCTAACAGAATAATTGGTAGTTTTTTAGTTTTTTTACTAAAATTTGGTAAAAAATATTTAAAAAATTAGATAATTGGAGTGTTTGAATTGTATTTTTTTTAATAGTAGAAATAGATTTAGCATTATCAAAAATCCTTAGAACATTCAAAATACTAAAGTTTAACAACTGTAAACAAAATTCTAAATTATTCTGTGAATTTTTTTAACTACCATCAAAACTTATCATATATAAACAACACACATGAAATTTGATTACTACTCACCAAACACCGTTGTACACGACTAACATTATAAATTCTGTTTCCTCTGGAGTACTCTGTTAAAAAAGACCACCCTTCTGTCCTCAAAGGACAAATGTAGCTACAGATTATTTTTCCGATTTATTCTAAGATAATGACGCACAGAATAAAAACAGCCGACACAAAATACATGATATTGAGTATAAATTTGATAAAGGTAGATTTAGAATCGATTTGTTTTTAGTGTAATTTTTTGAAAGTTTTTTGAATGGATATTTTGGTTTTTTTTTTTTTTTGGAATTTATTGGAAATATAAGTTTGATGGGTAACTTTGTACAATTTAGATGTCTTATCAATTTTTAAGATGTTGAATTCATATATATGTAGTAAAAAAAATTAATTGAAATAACATAAATCAAGATTTCACCTCAAATGTTTTCACCAAAAACTCCAAAAAAAAAAACATTAAAAATAACTCCCTTTAAAAATCATAACAATGAATGTAACTCTTAATACGGGCCATGAAAAAAGATACTGTGTGAAGAAAACGAAAAATTCTAATACGTTCTCTAGCAAGATTGAGTTTGAATGAGGTCATTATAACAAAAACAAAAGCCTCAAAAATGGAACCACAACTTCCTCCATGAAATCCAAACTACTCAACAGTTCTAAGTATCCCACGCCCTTTGAACTTCTCACTTAAATCTACAGATAGCGGCTTACAGAAATTGGATTCGCTCTTTTAACGTGGTTGGAAAAAGAAAGTTAGATGGCTTCTGCATGTCCAAACATTGAAGATCCACTATTTATTACGGTTTACATTGATGTGTTGAATGCCCTATTTGAATGTTAAACAAAGTCACATAATAATCATGTTAACTTTGTTTTCTCCTTAATAGTTTTTATCTATCAGATTTTCAAAATAAATATTACAATCCATATTCAACACTGTAATACTAATCTCACGGATTGAAGATCAAGCAACACAAATTACAAAATATTAATCCTATTCATCCATTCCGAGTGGTGGCCATATTATTGTTATTCCTATTCATCCTTTCTGAATGGTGCCACAACATTGAGAGGACATACCACCATGCAGATGTAAAGAAAATTGCAGAGAGACGGCCATAGAAAGCCAGACAAAACAGCGTGATGATCATTGCAGTTGCAACCGCACTAGCATGGTAACCCATGGCCGGTCCGGTTCTCCTGTAAAAGTTATCCGGTCCCTGTGGTCTTGCAGGTCTTGTGGACCGATTGTCCATGGGAACAATTCTGAATGTTTTGCCTTTGGATTTATTATGATGGTGATGCTTGTGTTTATGATTGACTTCTTTAGGCTTAACAGCCCTCGGAGAAGCCGAAACCAAGAACTCGATTGGCTGAACGTAAGATCCCCGAAGGCTGCCTGTTGCAATTGCATTCACATTAAGGTCCGGTGTTGGGGTTATTATGCTGAGCTTCTCGATATCTGTCTCCTCTTTATTTGCCTCAATGCCGCCTCCATTCTGACTAGTGCGAGGCTTTCCAGGGTTTCTGGAAAGCAGTGAATTAGAGCATAAAACAAACTTCTTCATGCAAACCACATCACCAACCGCCATGGCTGCGGCCGCTGGAACGGCCGATCTTCTCACCGAGATCGCAGTCAAACTCGAAACCCCGCAGGCCATAGTCTTCAAAATCCAAAACCACTGCATGACCAGGCAATGGCTTCTCTCATCCAACACACATATGGGAATACTCTCAGATTCGTCATTAACATGACTTCTTTCATCTTTTCTCATCAATTCCCCATCCTTCTCGCCATTACTAATCTCTGCGGGTCCCAGGATCGAAACTCCAGCAGTACCCCAGCAACTGTTTTTCTTCCTCATTACCTCTCCGTCTCTCACCACAAACGGAATCCATCCCTTCTTCGAATATTGGAATTTCACCATGGACTCAGGCACGCCAGTCTCCTTGGCAATACATTCTCTTCTGGCAGAGAGGTCGGCGCTGATGCTCTGGTACTTGTCGAGTCCGCTCGTAGAAAAAGGATTCGACCTCCTTCCATGTCTCTGCCGGGATCTCCGTTTGGGCGAGTCCACGATTTCTTCTGCTTCACCTTTCACTGATATCCTTCCACAGCGCATTATTTTCTCTCTCTATGATATACAGCCGAATATCAATTGATCCCGCAAAACAAACGACACACTAATTCAGCTATTCCCAGCGCCTCAAAGTTTCAGCATTCCGCCGTTATTTTTATCTATATCCGATTGAGGCTGACACTACAAATCAATTATGAAAGTCAACCATTGTGTCCGAAAGTTACCCACCCTCTGCAATAATTTAATATGGTTTTCAGAAATATATAAATATATATTTATATTTGGCTATGGCTACGAAGTTGGAATAGTTCAAAAAAATAACGCGAGTGACGCCACCGACACTACCGTGGGAAAGAAGTTTTTGTTTGACAAACTCTGACATAAAACAAGCACAAAGCCCGGACTTTATAGCAGAATGTCTACATCGCTGTAAATGGAATGTATTTTTTAATATAATATATAATTATAAATATAATTATTTTTATATATTACTTTAGATTTATTTTAAAGGGTCTAGAGAATCAAATTTCTCAAGATGTAATTTTTTTTTCAATTTTTGCATTCAAAAAATATGTTTGTACCTCCAAAGATTTGATCATCTTCACACTTGATAGATCCAGAGTTAAAATGGATCTAAGTTGATTTCAGTTGTGTGTGGCCAGGAACATCTATTGAAGATATGAATTTTTTTTATCAATAATATGTAAATATCTAATATTAATATAATCATTTTAAATATGTTAAATATGTCTAACATTAACCTCATCATTTTAATTTAAAATTTGCTTAGTTACCTTAGTTGAGATTGAAAAAATATTAAATACAAATTTTGAATGCAAAGTGACGATAATAGTGGTGAATGATAGAAAATGTAAATAATAAGAATGTTTCGACTTTTCGAACCCAACCAAAATGGTTCATCTTCAGGAAAATATTTGTGGGTAAGACTGATCTCACACATAAGGTATAAATTTGACAGTGAGGGCTGATGAGTGGGAGAAGCAAGTGAGGCCGACTTAAAAATTCTAAAATTAAATAATTAATTAATTGTAGAGATTAGAGGCGTCCCTACATTTTCCCCTTATATGTATTATTCAAATAATCCGAGATATGTATCGTTCAAATAATCCAAGATCTGTATCGTTCTACACTGAAATCAATGCATCCAATGCAAGCAATCAAATTGGATTAGAAATTAACATTTACACTCAAATCAATGCATCTAGTTCAAGTAAGAAAATAAGATTAGAAACCAACATCTAAATTGAAATCAATGCACTTAGTGCAAGCAATCAAATAGGATTATAAATCACTATCTACACTGAAATCAATGCATTTAGTGTAAGCAATCAAATAGGATTAGAAATCGTCTACACTGAAATCAATGCATCTAGTGCAAGCAATCTGAATTATAATTTGAAATGAACATCTACATTGAAATCAATGCAGCTAATGCAAGCAATCAAATATGATTATAAATTACCATCTACACTGAAATCAATGAAATTAGCCAAAGCAATCAAATAGGATTAGAATTCATCTACATTGAAATCAATGCATCTAGTGCAAGCAATCAAATATCATTAGAAATCAATATCTATACTAAAATCAATTCATCTTGGAGAAACAATCAAATAGAATTAGAAATCACCATCTACACTGAAATCAATGCATCTATTGCAAGCAATCAAATAGGATTAGAAATCACCATCTACATTAAAATCAATACATCTACTGCAAACAATCAAATAAGATTAGAAATCACCATCTACCGTGAAATCAATGCATCTAGTGCAAGAAATATTCTTCCCTCTCTCCCCCCTCCATATATATCTATATCTCCCTCCATCTCTGTTTATCTCTTTATCTCAACGCCTCCCCCTTCCCCACCCCTAAACATACACACACTCTCTCAGATCTCTCCCTTGTCACTCCCTCTCTCTCTCTCCACTTCTCACTCTCTATGTATTTCTTCTTCTCTCCCTCTCTCCCCCTACTACTCCATCTCTCTATCATTCCCTTTCTCCTCCTCTATCTCGTCTTTCCTCTCCCTCCCTTTCTCTCCTACCTCCCCCTCTCTCTGCCCTCCAATCTTCTCATTATCTTCATCCCTCTCTCCTTCTTCCCCCCTCCATCTTTGTGTCTCCTTCTCCCTCTCTTACCCTTCTCAACCTCTCACACTCCTCTCGCTCTCTTACCCTTCTCATCCTCTCTCACTACTCTCTCTCTTTCTTTGTCTCTTCATTTCTCATCTCCCCTTTCTTGTAGTTTATCTTTATCTCTCCCTTGTCACTAGCCATCTCTCGACCTCTATCATTCTATGTCTTTGTTCTTCCCTCCCATATATATCTAGAGTTAATATATATCATGATATATTATAATATAACAAATTCAATATTGTATTAATCCAAAGTTATTAAATTTAATAACATTAATATTATAATATATTAATATGAATATTAGATTTAATAATAGTAATAATAATCTTTTGATATTAATATTAGGGTTAATAATGTTTTTTTTTCATGATATTAATAATAATTTGGCTTATGGTATTTGACCCATAGGCCTCACTTAAATAAAACCTATTTTCTAAGTGTTGTAAATATAAAGAGGCATATGGAGTAAATATAAAAAGAGGTTTTATTATTTACCATGCCCCTGCTGTATTTATATTTATATTTATTTACCATACCTCTTTTATTTACCATTGTATTTGGTCAGACTTCGTATATACTTAGATGTTGATTTTTAATCATATTTGATATATTTTTATGTATTTACCATACCCCTTTATACCTCCTTTATATTTATTTATTTACCATACTTATTTTATAAATAAGGTATTTGGTCCATGGTATTAATAATAATTTGTCCCATGATATTTCGCCCATAGGCTTCACCTAAATAAAACCTCTTTTTAGAGTTTTTAGTAAATATAAAAAGGTGTATGCACTAAATATAAAAAGAGGTTTTATTTATTTACCATACCTCTAGTCTATTTATATTTTTATTTATTTACCATAAGTAAGTATAAAAAGAGATTTGATTTATTTACCATACATCCGGTACTTTTGGAGTAAGTATAAATATAGCTTTTATTTATTTATCATATCTTCGGTTTTTTGAGTTTTCGTAAATAAAATCCAACGAACCTAAAAACTCAGCGAACAAAAATCTAGCAAATATGAATAAAAATAATCAAATAAAATTTTATGAAAAATTCTTAGTTATAGAGTGATTTGCTTATTAAATACACTTTTAAAAAATTAAAAAATTATCAAAATTTTCTTTCAAAATTATCAAGGTTTTCTTTCTTGCAAAAATATTTTAAATAACAAAACAAATTACGGTCTAACCTAAAATTTTATCGGTTACCAAAATAAACTTTAAAAAAATCCATTTTATTCGGTGTATTTCTCATACGTTTTCACCTTTTTCAATAATCATCACAAAAATTTATAATATTTTCAATAAGTTCGGCGAAAAACATGGGACGGAAATTCGGCTAAAATACACTCACAATTTGCTTATATTATTCATTGTGATTAATCAAAATAAAATCAAATGTATTTGATTGCTCGTGATTGCAAGAAAGAAGAAAAAACAAAAAAAAAAAAAATTCCGCTACTATACACAAGAAAATAAAGAAATGGTTGAATTACGCGAAATATAATATATTCAAAATTTCCCTAATTTTATTCCTCGGGATTCATCCTACCAAAAATGTTGAATTCCGCTAAAATGCATTTCAAATTTTGCTGGCAACATCCAAACAAAGTCAAAATCACTGAAATCTCGTGA